>VDFB02084909.1:229145-332821 GCA_007258455.2 Sequoia sempervirens | reverse complement strand
TAACATTCTCTCACTTGATATTTATATTACAAGAGAATAAAAATATAAAATAAAAGGAATTAAGTACTAGGAAGGAAAAGCCCACAAGCATCCTACACCAATTTTTTTTTATTTTGCTCAATATCTTATTACATCAATTAACAATATCTTACAAAGTGTCAACCTTCTCTATCTAGACCTTGTTCTCCCCAACCATCTCATGAACAAATTTGTATTGCATATAAATATGTTGTGTATGACCATGGTACATTTTATTCTATTCTAAACAAATAACAATTTGATGATCACAACTAATCCTAGTATCTTGTCATCAATTCCAATTGATAAATACAACCTCTGAAACCATATTTCTTATTTACAAGAATTTATTGTATCCATGACTACTTCTATATTAGAAAGAGAACCATTATTTTTCTTTCTCATCTAGCTAATTGCATCTCTAAGAAAAGTAAACATATCTAGGACTGATTAGCCTTTTACTATCTAAATGGCTAACCCAACATGAGAATGTTCATGTAAATGGGGGACCAAAAAAAGGGTCAAAAGTGGGAATTTTCTTTCTAAAATTAGTAAAAATAAACTTAGATGAGAAATTGAAGATAACCGGCTCAAAATTTGAAGATATGACATGAACAAGATTCGTAATGCTCAAAATTTTATCTCTAAACTACTATTTTTCTTAAGTGGTGGAGATTAAAAGGTTAAAATAGGGAAAGCACACAAAGCAATTTTGTTTTTGTCAAAAACTATAACATAGAATTCAATGCACTCATAAAATTTTGACTTTTTAAAAGTATTTCACAATTTACTTCACTAAAAAATTATCTAAAATCATTTAGTTATTCTTGATTTTCTTACTATTTTTTTAATGAATAAATGGTTTTTCATTAATTTTTAAAGAAGACACATACTAAAAATTCAAAACTTTAGTGTGCTCTTCCATTTTTTTTGTAAGTTTTTTTTAGACTACATGACTCTTTCCACGTGACCGATGCCGTTGGCGCAACACGCCCTCTGGTACCATGGGGACAAAGGGGAGTCTAGCCCTCATGACCTCTTTCCTACAACATGATGCTTTAGCCAATTGAGCTAGGCCCTTCGCCCCAATTTTTTTGTAAGTTATTTGAAAGTCAATTTTTATTGTTTTGAATATGTATATAAGCTCCAAATTTTTTGTAAGTGACTTGAAAGTCAATTTGTTTTTTGACTATGTATTTAATAGTCTAGATTGTAAAAAATAATTCAAATTTGGATGAATGAATAAAAAATGACACCAAAAATGGATTGATCCCATAGTGTGATGATTAAGTGGTGGTGTTGTACTCGTGGCCACTAGGTTTCAAGTCTCCAGACTTGACCCTATTGTTTATGTGGGCGCTCATGCCTCGTACGCCAAGCATTAAGACTTGAGGCCTCTTCCCTTGTTGGGCTAGTGTGCTCGCAGGCCTTATGCCCTCGTTGGGCTAGTGTGCTTATGAGCCTTGTGCCCTTGTTAGGTTGTTATGCTCATGAGAGAGGTTGTCATTCCATCACGTGGCTTGCTCTTGCATTCATGTCAGGGATGAGGTCCCTCGTTCGTGGCCTCACTAGTTCATAACTCCAGTCATAAAAAAGTGTGCACCAATAAAAAAAATGACACAAAAAATATTATACATATGTTTTCAACAAAAATGGAAGACACTAGAAAAAGGATTTTAAGATCAAAGCCTTAACATATTCAAAATATATAAAAAATTACATGGTTAAAAAGGTAAGGGAGAGTTTGATGTTATTATATCATTTTTTTTATCTATAAACATAAAAAATATGCAAACCTAATCAAGAACATGCTTGAAATTTAGTTGTTTTATCTCATGCACTATCCCTTGAATGTAACGAAGTTCTACTCTCTCTCTTAGTCAACTAATATTGATTAGATCCACTTCTCTAATCAATTAATTTGGTTAGCTAATTGTTAGTATTAGTTAACACTTCAATCAATTTTTCATGCAACCAGTTAACTGAATTCATATAGTCAGTTGTAATCAATTAACTAGGCAATCAATTCCTCTCAACCATTCTCAGCCATCGGTCTTGATCTAGCACCTCTTAATCTAGATCGTTCATTCGAATCAACCATTTCTATAAAAGCAAGTCCTCGCATCAATTGATGGCTAACTACGAACTTTGGAGAGCTTTTGTGACTTTATAATCTACACACACTTGAGCTTTTGTCAATATAAGTGCATCAAATTCTGAGAGCATAGCATAACAAAACGGTACAATGGAGGTAATTCAAGACAACATGGGTGAGGTAAAAGCTTTATTCATTTGAATTCATGTTGATTGTTCTTTATTGAATAATTTGGGAATTACATTATAGTATTGAATTGCAGTAAATTAGTGGTCGATTGCTTTAACTCATTACTTCTATAATGAATTTTGTCTTGATTTTTGATTTATAATTTATACACCAAAGGGGATCATAAAAATCATTGGAGAACATTATTATAGAGCATTCAAGATACATCTATAGTAAAATTATCATCCATCATATTACGAATCCTTGTATTTTTTTTTGTCTTCAATCACTATTTCAAAGCATTTGAAAATTGATCCACTTGGGGGCCTAACCAAATTAGAATAAATCCTTGCCTAGTAAGTTCCCAAATGACTTATGTTGACACCACTTGACTTCAAGAATAAGTGCAACAATCCAACACAAACCTTCAACAATCATCAACTTGATGTCAATTCATTTTTGTACTCATCGAATTTCAACTCTATGCATTAGATTAGTTTCATAGGTGTTGATCTAAACTAGAGTGAAGTATTGTTAATTAATAGATTTTTATTATTCCTGTATACAAGGCTCTAACTTTAAAAACATTAGAGAATCAATTCCTAGCATTTTTTTTGGAGTATATTACTCCATCTATATTTTAAGATAATAATCATATTTAATTATTTTAATTAAATATAAATTTAATTTTCCATTTATTATTCCACTCCTAACTCTTTATCTTAAGATTTTATTATTATTTAATTAATTTCCCTAGGATATTTATGTGAGAGGTATTATTTCCCCTCAAAAATTCTAAGGAAATAAATTCTTCTAATACAAATGCTTGGGGTAAATGTTAATGAAATGTAAGCAAATAACCTAAACTAATCAATTGCCTTTTAATCTAGTAGTAAATTTTTTTAGTTAGGAACAATAATGTGTCTTAAATATGATTTTTATGGAATAATATAAATTTGGAATAGGTTATACAAAATTTTAATTTTAATGAAAATAACAAGAAGATAAGAATAAGAGAGGTGACATAGAATATACCCTAGGAAATGCTTCTATGAAAACCCATCATCAAAAGGAGATCTAGCACTATATTAATCTTAGACCAAGATGGAAAATACAATACATTGATCCAAACATTTAATGTAGTGGCACACTCAAGGCATACAAGTATCCCAACCATAATCCTACAACTTGGACTATTAAAACTTCTCATCCAAGCCTTCAATTTATAGAATTTGGGCTTGCGTAAAACCACCTAATGATATTCAAAACTAGGAAAGGGTCCAAAAGACACATGTCTCAATGCTCAACATGTAGAAGGGGTTGCATGCAAGGGGGATCCAACACACCAAGGGTGCCAAATATATAAAGATTCTAAAGACCCAATTGCAACCATTCACATTTCTAAAATGGGGTGCCATTTTCAAGGAGGCCAACCAACTTTGTAACTCCTATTATAATTCTCTCACAATGTCATACCAAGTGTCCAAAGTAATTTTATATTTCCTAAAATAAATCATTATACATGCAACATTAGAATAAAACTATGTCTAACTAGTATCCCAGTATTTCAATAATATCCATACAACCTTCCTATGATGTGTACTTTTTGTACATAGCATAAACATGTTAATAGATAGAAAATGATTAAGGTACCTTTTTTTAATTTGTGGTGATGGGATATTTTGCTAAAAAATACTCTTTATAATCCAATTTGAAATTTTTAATCACCAACAAATGTCTTGGACTCTAATCAAGTTCAATTTGACAACTACAATTTTGATCCAATATATGCAATTATGATATTTTTCTATGGAAATTACCTCTACATTTTTTCCTTTTATAATTATGTTCAACTTTATTATTTCAACTTGGTGATGTCAAGACAAAACTAGATTTTTTTCTACTTGTGATGAGAGGTGTCTAACCTCCCTCTCTTGCTTGATTCAAACCTAATTGTCAAATCAATATTTATTTGGCTTTTATGTGATAAGTAAGACTTTGGAGGCTTTTACTTGATATTTTGGAGGCTTTTACCATTAAACGGTAGTTGGTTTACCATTAAACAACAATTGAAATCCAACGACTTAGTGGTTTGTTCACGCAAAACTTGTTTCAGACTCAAATCTCACATTATATGTAGCCTATCAACTAATAGTGATTAAGAAATATTTTTAAAACAATAAATCTAGACATTTTAAAACAATGACATATGAAATTACACTAAATATTTCAATCTACTCAAAATTAATTTACTTAAGCAATTAAATAATTATCCTCAAAGTTAAATCAGTCAATCCAAAACAAATTGGATGCCATAGAAATACAATCATTTTATTTTATTTAATAAAAAGCTGGACATAATCATTGATAGAATTCATAGCGAAAAAAAATGTATAGCAACCAACCATGCACTTAGCCATTCTTAAATCTCTTCAAAGCAAAAAGGTCTATATAAAAATGGATGAAATGACAGCACTTCAAATGCCATGGCTGATATTGGAAGAAATTGTAATAATGCTTTTACTGCTCATATATATTGTTTGCAGCACTTAATATGGTGTGGTTAATATTGGAAGAATTTGCAATCATTTGGCCTTTCATCTTCAATAACTGCAACTCACACATCTACTCAAACGCGATTCCTTCTACCATGAAATGGACAGAAAGTTAATATAGTTATAAGTGATAACATTATAAATTAAAAGTCAAGATAAAGAAGATATTATAATCATAGCTTTGAATGGAATATATTGGGATATAGACACTAGGAAAGAAGGAGACGACAATTTTTGTTTTTTTTAATATTATTGTCATTTTTAAATGTATGGTGAACGTCAAAATTGCCGTCAGTTGTCATAGAAAAATGATAATTTAGGTGACTGAGGGAAGTGATATGATGGCATGCGCATGCTCCCATGTCATGTCATATGTCAGAATTCCTAGTAAAATCGTGTTTGCTAGAAAGCGTTGGGAAGAACAATTGCCGGTCAGCTGAAATGTCACCGTCACTCACCTCTGCCTCAAAACAAAGTCTGGAATTTTTTGTTAAACTTGGGTGTAAATATCTTTCGAACTTAGGAATCTAGGAGTTCTAAAACCATATATATATATATATATAAACAATTCACCGTCAACAATTCGCCATGAGAAAATTCATCGTCATGACAAGTTCACCTCAAGGAAAATTCACCACCAACAATTCACAACCATGAAAAATTAATCACGAAGTATGCGATTAATTTTTCATGGCAATGAATTGTTGGTGGTGAATTTTCCTTTAGGTGAATTTGTTATGGTGGTGAATTTTCCCATGGTGAATTTTTTGTTGCAAGTATGAAGGTGTTGTCATTGATGTCATGGAAGTTGGTCATTGGCCATATGTGTTGAGGATATTGAGAAAATTGTAATAAAGAAAGTTTGTAGATTGTACATGCATAGTTGAAATGTTAAAGAAGTGTTGTGAGTACATGGAGTTATCCTTATGTTGCTATGTCTGGAGATGTGTTAGAGTGAAGTAGTGTGCTCTAATGATGTCTCTGGTACTTGGGTTCCAAGTGTTTTTGAGAAAATTTGATAAATAGATAAAGCAGTGTCATGCAGGTATTCAGTGTATGCTTCGGGATGTGTTCTGTGTTGCTTCTATGCTTATGCGCTTCTGACATATTGTTCATGATTGTTGGTAGTTGTTATATCTAGAATTTGGATTTCTAGATCGTCATACAGTGCGAGATATTTTCATCAGTATGTGAATAGTGTATTTCGGTGTGTCTGGCTGTGGTTTGGGAGAAATGTAGTTGCTCCAAATTTCTTCAAATTTTGGTCTCAAGACGTGTGGTTTTGAGAATAAGCATTAGGTCGTGTTCAAGTGAATTTTGTTTTCTAAAAAGATTGGATTGTATTAATGATGTGTGTGCTTAATTGTTTTATGTGCTTTACAAGGTGTTGGTTGACCTTGTGTTAAACACTACTTGCAGAATTTATGGAAGCGTGGTGAGGTGTCTTAGGACTTATTTAGGTCCTCATTAAGTATGTGTATGGATCACCCTCATTCTAATTCCATCGTAGAATATTTTGGTACCGACCTAATTTGAATTTGTAAATACAAATGGTGTGTGGCCAACTTTGGATGGGTTTCAAGGTTGAACACGATATAAGTACAAGTTGAGATGTTGGTGAAAAGATAGATGCAAGATAGATGTAAGATAGATGTGAGATAGTGTGTTTGGTGTGAATTCAAGTAGATCAATGTGAATTTCAAGTGTTGTGTTCCTGAAGGTAGTGAGCTAAAGATGTACTCTGTCTTTCAAGCATGTCTATAAGTGTGTAAGTATTGGCGGAATCTTTGTTGCATTGAGATGGTTTTCTCTCTAGATTTTATAGATAGTCCCTACTAGCTATCATTCCAAAATTAATGTTGCATTAAAAACTATGTTACATGTATATATTGTTATTGTATGTTATGCTACGCATTATACATCCTACAAAATTTGCTTAGGAGGGTTTATAAAATTTTAAAAGATTTCGAACTAATGCATCACATTTTTCATAAACACCTATAAATTTAAGAGTTTGTTTTGTTATACATAAAGAAAAAATTCTATGATCTTAACTATAAAGTTACTTTTAAACTTATGTATTGATTTAATATAACTTAATAAATATTATTAATAAATTTTATATTGTAATAAAACATGAACCAATATTAATTTATAATTAATTAATAATTTTAAAAATAATAAAATACATTAAATGCAATTTGAGTGTGCTTAATAGTGAAGGAGATGTTATAACTTAAAAAGTAGAATGGTTAGACACCATAACATATAAAGTAGAAAAATAAGCAGTGGAAGGGTTGTACACTACAACATACAAAGTAAAAAAATAAACAAACATGTGTATTACTTGCTTTATGTCATCTCGTTTTCCAATACACTATCAGATTTGATGCTGACCAATAAAATATGTTGACTTTTTACATTTACCTTTTATCAACTGTAATCAAGAGAATAAATAATTTCCTTGAATAATTCGCAGGTCTTCATCTTCATGACTAAAGTTGTACATCAATAAATTGAATTAATAATTTCCTTGAAAAATATTTGTAGAGGTCGAAGCCCTTATCTTAAAACTATTGTTGCCTTTTTATGGACAAATAAATGGCATAAACAAAGAGGTCTCCCTTGTCCAATTGAAGGTTAAACTACCTTTGCCTTGTATAGACCACCTAAAACTACCTTCACCTTTTATGGCCCTTATTACAGTTTAAATTGATCCATCAAAAAAAAAAAAAGTAGGATTGTACATATGCATTATTGCTGTGAGATACTTGCATATAAGACAAGAGAAAGAAAACAAAATAAGAACTTTTGAGTTCTGATAATGACAATCATATCTTTACATGGAAAAAACTCCAATACAAACTTGTGAGTGAAGCAAACTGTAGGAGTATAAATTAGATAAAAACTATACTTAGACTTTAAAAGGATAAGCTTGAAGAGTTCAGCAAGTTTCAATGCTTTTTTCACTTCAGCTGGTTTTCATTGGCTAGGAATATTAAGGATTGGGCTGTCTTTAATGCAATCGCCCTCCCCTGCTATTTGGTGCCTCCACAGAAACATGTAAGGCTATCCTTAGATCTGTGCATGCCCCTAAAATTGACCTCCATCCATCAATTATATTACTTGCAATACAAGTGCCATGAAATGAATTTGAGAAGAACAAATCCCCATTCTGGTATACAGTATCCAAGAATGGATCTGCTTTGTATCCTGATGATGGATCATGGAGTATGATCCAAAACGTTGATGGAAAAATTGCAACACAGTTTTTAATCCAGAAATCTATTTACAATATTTCAGTGTTACCCCAAGTTTCCGGGACGGGAACGGCAGGGGACAGGGAGTACGAGTCCCCAATTTCTGATTTTTCAGGTCAAATTTGGGGATGGCAAGGGGGTGGCTATATAAAATATAGAAAAATTTAGAATATATAGGAAAACTTTAAATATTCATATGAAAACATGGATAAAACATGCATATATACATTATCGAAACTTAGCATATAACATTTGTGTTTAGAATTCATTGCCAATATAATTTTTTCTTTTAATTACGATACGAAAATCAAAATAATAAAAACATGGTACACTGCTGCCGTCTCCTGGCCGTCCCCTGTCCCCGGACATTTCTAGGACGGGGACGGGGGGTTTAGACACATGGACGCATCCCCGGGTAACACTGCAATATTGTCATGGACTGTGGAAACTTCATGATTTTAATACAGTATCCAATCAAAACAGAGTGGTTGAGCTTAAAAGTGCATAACCGGGAAAAAACATCACATCTAAATTATATCTTTCTATGGTATCATACAAGATTACAGGAACTTTTCTCTACTATGATAGCCATTTCTACTGCATGGATATACGCCACTTTGATCATGTTTTAAAAAAAGATTCTGTTATACTGGAGATTGAAGAAACAGATAATTTGTGATTAAATAAAGCTTAATTTATGCAGTGCTGGACTTAGATCTATTCTGTTCTCCCAATTAGTTGTAGGTGGAATTGGGACATGAACACAAGACTAAAGGAATGCATCCATAAAATAACTGGGAAAGAAGGGTTAATAATAAGGGGAAACATTACATGAGTCTTCTGTATAAAATGCATTCAAGAGAAATGCTGGGAAAGTTTGAAATTTGAATACAAGACCAGACAAGCTTCTCAAACATCGAACAAAAAAACCCTTAAGGATTTAAGTAAACATATGCCTGTAACTAGAAATTGACAGTCTCAGACTTAACTCCACTGATTGTAGATATACAGACAGCCGCTAGATTCCAGCGTCATAAACTAGATTTACACAGGCTTAATCTGCCATTGGGATCGTTCCACCAGCTTCAAGAATTTGATGCTCAAGCTGCATTACCAAATAAGTTTTAACATTAGATAAGAGTGCACTAAAGTTTGCAACTATTTTCAGGCAGGCATTCTTGTAAGTCTCCAAAAATATATAAAAAGCAATCAAATTATAGGTTCCATAGAGATATTAGTATGCATCTTTTTCCAAACAGAGATTCTGTTGTCTGAAAAGTTTTCATTTACTTGTTTCTGCCCAACAGAATTCAAAGGCACAAAGAATGAAAAAAAATAGTTACCCGAAATAAAGTTTCAAGCTTGTTCTTAACAACATAATACTCCTGTTTGATTTGCTGAAGACATTGAATACATCTGCAAAAGGCATATATAATGTTGCCACTAAGTCAAAATCCATCCAACTCTCAAGGTGGAAAAATAGATTAGACATCAGTTCATAACTAGAAGTAGCGTGGTCGGCCTTATTTTGAATTACTTGAGTTCACAGCAAAGAACACATCATAGATCATAATAAACCAACCATAGAATTCAACCTCATCACAAAGCGATGTAGGATCCCCCAATTGACTGAATTTAATCCCAAATTTTCATAAAAGATTACGCTGATCGTGGGTTGTGAAGAATAACTGTATTTTAAGAGAGATATGCACTTACCCTTCTTTGTTTCTCTCCTCACAATATGCACGGAATGGGATGCATAGATTTTTCACCCGATGAGCTCCTATGCTGTCCAATCAAGTGAGGGTAAGTCAGCTGCTTTTTTTCAATTTAATGATTGACAGTAATGGACATCAAAAGACATTGAAGTTGCCATTCCACCGAATTAGATTAAACAACATAAGATGCAGAAAAGTTTGAAAGTAATTGCAAATTCTTATCCTGTTCTACTTCTCAAGTTTTCAACCATCTTTTAGATAACCTCAATCTAACAATCAGTTTATGGTACATAGTAACATACAAATCAACACTCCAAATATTCATAACATTAGAGCTTTACCAAAGCCAAATACTATGGCTCTGAACATTCATCCAAGGTATGAAGGCAAACCCATTAAATGCTTTTAACCTATGCAACGAGAATGCATAGTTTATAGAGAAACTTGTGAAAGCAACTAAAACAACAAATATAGTAACAGGCACGGCAGACAAAGCATTTGTCAATGAGAAGACTAGCAATTGCTTCTGAGAGACAATTAAATAGTACTGATGACTGCAAAAGATGAAAAATAAAAAGCAGTTCAGTCACCAACAACTATTTTATGACAGGAATAATTATGTAGCACTTTCCATTTTTATATCACTTGTGCCAGAATAACTTACTGCTTGTGTTGAACATCTGCAATTTTAAGGTCAAACAACCCAGGAGAAAATCTTGCGATTGACCAATAGCTCAGAAAAATATCAAATGTGCGCACAACGCATTCACTAGAAAGCACATCGAAACCTGGAAGTGACCTTTTCAATGATTACATCTTATAGACTTCATTATCCCCATTGTTTTCAAGAAGCCATCATGTTAACATAGGATATGCACCGTGTAAATCATAGATTGTCAACATGATATAAAATTGCCATTCTATTAACTTCTTTTGGAGAAGAGAAGAACTTATAATATATAAGAAACAGAAAACTGTGACAAGATCAAGATCTCTAGGGGATTGAAGCCTTTTATGAACATACAAGCATGCCTTGGGCAATTTACCATATATTGCAAGTCTCAGACTCCATCAAGTAGGCAATATAGTAACTGATCTGAACCCCAAACATTGAGGTTGGGGTTTCTTGAAAACGCCATGTATACAGAGTCGACAAACCAATTCATCTGATCTCAAAATTCAGCACAGATTAACATTGAAGATTCTGCTCGCACCCTCTCCTTCAGCAAAAGCAGACTCAAAAAAATTCAGCATTTATCATTTAAACCTTGACTCAAAGGAAGCATGGTTACTTGTGGAGACCTTAAGGGGCTTGCTTACTAACAAAGAGCAAAAGGGATCCTAAATTTAACAATGTTTGAGGATACTCTGAGTGCTCCTCTGTTGTGTGGAAAGATGAGAATCACATTGAATCCAGTTTTCACACAACATTGGAACAGTGAGAGTAAAATCAACATCTTATGCGATACAAGTTCCTGACAGCTTGCTACCAAACAAACAGATCTCAAATTAATTTTTTCCAGAGGTATATCTCAGAGAAAGTGCCCCAAAGAATTTTCAACTCAAGACAAGCAGCGTGAACAAAACCAGCGCTTTATGCGAACAAGATCATGATGGCAATGATGGTAATTACCTGGAGCTACTTCCCTTGAATTGGTGGACATAGGCATCGACCTTCTGGAAGTCGGTCGGATGCTGATCTCTGCACAACAAATAGCAGTGTTCATGACAGAAACATTTTCCCCCAAAAATTAATTAACTACTGGAAGACCCAGAATGCCGAAAACTTCACTTTGAAAAATCCACACGACACAAAAGAATTGGAAATTAATTTGACTGATCCTTATCCTTACAAACTGCAGAAGTTTAAAGAAAAGAAAGAAAGAAAATGGATATAAATACTGATTAACATCTCAAAAACCCAGAACACCTAATTAATCCTAAAAACAAAACAAACATGACCCAAAAGACTAGGACCCAAAGTTGACCGACCCAAATCCTTGAAAACAGAAACACAAACTTTTATCCTTTTGGATAGAAACCATACAGTGTTTTGGACAAATCATTGATGATTTTCTCAGCATCCTCAAAGAAGAGAGAAACCACTTCCACAACAAACTCAGGATTGCTCTCATCCTGCAGCTGTTGTAGCTGTGTGAATTGCTCGTCCAGGTACCCCTGCGACAGAAAAAAAAAATGAAAATCCAATCTTTGCATCTCATTCCTGCATAATAACACAAAATCTCTGAATTGAAGTCAAATTAAACCGAAGTTAGACCACACGATCCGAAACATGTTTGTACCCACCTCGTGAAAGAGAGAATTAGTGTGCTCAACGAATGTGCGCTGCAACTGAACGACGTCCATTGTTCTGTTGACAATCCTCCTTGCGAATCGAACCTTGAACCGCTCAGGGGCAATGCGGCATCTGATGTTGCTTCCCCACTTAATAAAGAAAGAAGCGTACAATACAACTCAGCAGCTAAACTGTTCTGTTTAAGAGGAGTTCCTAGTTTTGGGCAGTAAAAATACAGTGGGAAGTGGGCAATTTATCAACCAGGGGATTGGTGGGATCTGTACGAATCTGACGCTGCCTTTTTTTTCCTCTCTGGATTTGCGCTTCCTTCTTTTCCCCAGGTTATGCAAGTCTTCCTCTTTACTTCTCCTGGCTCTAAATCTTTATACACCGATTAAACCGCTAGCTTCCTCTTTACTTCTCCTAGCTCCAATTCTTTGTACACCGATTAAACCGCTAGCAGTCACTCCGAAGAAGTAAACCCTTTTTAACTCTTTGGATTTGCGCTTTCTTCCTTTATCCCAGGTTATTCAAGTCTTAATCTTTACTTCTCTTAGCTGTTAATCTTTATACACTGATTAAAACGCTAGCAGTCACACGGAAGAAGTTAACCTTGTGCAATAGGACGATGAAAGTGACATCTATTTAGTTCTTGTCCTTTTTAGTCAAGGGATTGGGGTATAATGGTAAAAGGAAAAATGTAAATATCTAGGTATTCATGAGGGTGCCTTTTATATATATATATATATATTAATGTTAAAAATTATTAAAGTATTTTGTTGTAGACAATGTTAATATATAAGTATGACAAAAGATATTAATATCTTAAAAGATTTTTTAAATTAAAAAATCAAAATAAAATGAAATTATTTATTGATTTTTGTCATCTTATTAATGAAGTTTAGACTGTATCGCATAGTTTTTTGTTGTTGTATTAAACAATGTTGAAATTATAATTTTAAAAAATAGTCACAAAGAGTACAAGGAAGACAATACTAAAGACAAAGAGATCGCTTTCTAGCAAATCAATCACAAATCTACCATAAACATAGTTATATTCATGGTAGATGATTATAAAATGATGTCAAATATGCTTTTGAACTATAAACGTACATAAATTGATATAAGACCACATATGTCAAATTGATGTCTTATTTGGTAAACTTAGAAAGCTACCTTTAACTTACCTTTGAATAAAAAGAAAATAAATATACATTTTTTTTTTATAACATGACACATCTTATATAAGCATTAAATCTCAAATTACAAATTAATACTATTTAACTGTTTCACAACTTCTATACTGGTATTGATTTTACCTTTAACAAAATTTTGGAAGTAGATTTCTTCCATTTTTACCTTTAATTTAGATTGTATACTTTTAAAATTTGTAACTAACTCAAGGGCCAACTTAACCTTTCCAACACCTAAAATATTCCACCTATATTAGGAATGACAATCTTGACAAGTTTAGAAGAATCAATTGTATTGTAAACATAATTAAGTAAAAATGTCCATGATTTTTAACATATTTGACACTAAATTCATCTATATGACTCAATAAATTATAGATAGAGTGATTCCTTTGAATCTTACTAACAAAGTGTGATCTCAATGACCATCCTTTAGAGTCTCTAAAGTCTTACAAACTTAAGTGCCTTCAAAATCATTAAATTGTTCCGAACCTAAATGCTTTACAAAATATCTTTAAAAAAATTAAAACATGTCTAGAAATATTAAATAATTAAATATAAAATTTTAAAACACAATCCACTTTCTTAAAAAAATACATAAATTTTAGAAACCATATTTACTTGTACCGATCTAATTAATTTGAAAGATATAGCTTTAAAATAAAATCATTGAACTTTTATTTAATTCCCTAATTTAAGATAAAAGTACATCCTCTAAAGATATAGTTAGGATAATAAATGCAAAAGGTAAGCAAGCAATCAATTAATTGACTTAGTTAAAATAGTCAGTTTAAGACAAACAAAAATATATATATTGAAATAAAGATTAAAATTAAAAAAGAATGAAAGATGCATTTAGCTTTGTGTATAAAATATATATTCTATTAGAACACATATAATATGATATAGTCTAGATTTCCACCATTAAATCTATGGTATTGGAGTTTTGATAAGTTGGAGTCTCATTTCACATGCCTCAAAAATGAATTTTTAAGTCCTCTCTCACTTTGGTGTAGTGTTGTCTTGTGTTAATCCACCATTTATAACCAATTTGAGATAGATTAAGTAGGTGTTTCCCTTACCAAAAGATTGCCTAATTGTTGTCCTTTGCCACCCCCTATATGCCTATCATGTGTCAAAAGTTACAAAAATCTTGGAAAATACTAAGTGTGGGGTGGTTTTGTGTCGTTTCTCTAAGTTTGGGTTGGTTATCAAACTTTTGGGCTTTTAGAGTTTCCCTTCTCCAAGGTACCATTTACATGATTCCCTTAATCTCCAAAATCCTAACCCTTACTGTAGTATTGTTCTCATGTTCTCCTCGATCTTGAATTCTTTTCACTAAGTGTTCCATTAGACTAGAGGCTTAGAATTTCCTTTTATTTAGTACCTCGTGGGGATCATCCCTAAATCTCAACTCCCAACTCAATATTTTCTCCATGTTAAGTTTATTAGAGTCAAATATTTGGCCTTACCTCTACCTAGGTACCTATTCCTTCTCGCCCCAATGCCTTAACTCCATTGTTTCCTTCATATACTTTTTTTATGTCAAGTTTTCACTCATCTCCTTACCCAATTACTAAGATTTAGAAAATAAGCCTACAAGACATAAAATGTAAAACTATGATATTCAACAAGTGTTTATAGAGTAATATCACATGTGTTGATCATCTACAACTCTCCATGTGTTCCTTATGCTTTCCATTTGTCATATGTTTATTGTTCATGTGTTTGTTTGGCTTAAAAACTAAGTTTCCCAACTTAAGTTACAAGTTCACCACTAATCCTAGGTAATCAACACATATTCACTCTTGTGAACTTTTTATTGATAAAATAAAACCCATCCATCCACCATAATCACCACTTCACCAACCCTTGCCTCATATCCAAATGTTTGGCCTTACCTCTGCCTAGGTACATATTCATTCTCATCCCCAACGCCTTAACTCCAATGTTTCCTTCATATACACTTTTTATGTCAAATTTTCAGTCATCCCCTTACTCAATTACTAAGATTTAGAAAATAAGCCTACAAGACATAAAAATGTAAAACTATGATATTCAAAAAGTGTCTCTAGAGTAATATCACATGCGTTGACTATCCACAACTTTCCATGTTTCATAATGCTTTGCATTTGTCACGTGTTTATTGTTCATATGGTTGTTTGGCTTAAAAACTAAGTTTCTCAACCTAAGTTACTAGTTCACCACTAATCCTAGACAATCAACACATATTCACTCTTGTGAACTTTTTATTGATAAAATCAAACCCATCCATCCACTAGAATCTTCACCAATCCTTACCTCATATCCAACGTTAAAAAATTGTATCATGAACAATTTTGCATGTGTCTAGTTTTGTTCATGCAATACAAACAAATGATGATCTAAAATGACGATGTAAAATGACTCAAAACTTTATCTGTTCATACAACACCTTAATATTTAAACCTAAATATTTTACTTTTTTTTTGACAACTTAAGAGTATCCCCGCGATATAACCCAACGATTTCCGACTGACCTTGCCTTGATCTTACATTTATGCCAAATTTTGAAGTACGGAAGACATTTCACACCTAATTTATGTGACCCATGTATTTAGGCATTGACAATTTTGCCCTCTTTAAATGATTGATGTGGGTATTATTGTTGTGCCGTGGGCATCCCGTCACATCTATCTTTGTTTTCGTCATGTAATTGTCTTTGTGCCTCACTTTGGCTCTTACTGTACTGAGGGACCAAAACGTGACATGTCGGAGTCGAATAGAATAATATGAGCCCTTCACGCGCGAAGGGTTTAGGTATGTTTGCCACGGTGTCATCAGATGCCTCTCCAATGGCAGGTGGACACGTACGGATGGAGTCCTCGTCACACAGATTGGATCGTTACCCTCCTAAGTCAATGATGTGCTTACAACAATTATGCTTATAATTCTATAAAGGAGAGCAAAGGAATATTCGGCGACTATCTTTTTCCTTTCTTTAGTTTTTCCTAGGGAAGGTCAAATTTGTTTCCAAACATGGTGATTTTGAGAATCAAATTGATCTTCTTGGGTAGCGAAAGGTCATTTCACAGGATTTTAGGAAAACAATATGAGATCTTCATGATCTATTGCTAGGGTAATGAGAAAGGGAAGGTTATTTTTGGTGGTTTATTTAAGAGTTAATATATATTTTATGTTGGATTAATTTAGAAATTTGACAATGAAAATGGTGTTTTATTAATTTTATATTGGATTAATTTACAAATCTGACAATGAAAATGTTGTTTTTATTGATTTATAAAATATTTAATATTTTATAAAAAATAATTTAAAATTTTGGTAAAGAGGTTATTTTTGATGGTTTGAAAAATAATTTGATGTTTTGTGATGGTGTAATTTAGAAATTTTGTAAAAGGAAGTTATGTCTTATTTGTCTAAGAAAATGATTTGATATATATTTTAGTTATGAGTGCTTTTGTTTATGCTTTAAAAATATATTTTTAACTCAACTATATTGAATTTCCATAATATTTATATGTTAAGATGAAAGTAAAAAGAAATAAAATAATTTCCTACATAAATATTTAGGATAAATAAGTGTAAATAAGTTATAAAAATGAAATTAAAAAAAGAAAGTGTATCTTGAAGATAGAGAGGATATTGAAAAGATTATGATAGATGACTATTATTTGATTTTTAAAACTAGTTTTAAGATGGATAAGATGAGATGACCTTGTGTTCTACATAAACTATTATTTTGCGTGAATTTGGGTCAATTCAACACATGTGGCATTCGCTCCTATTGTTGTAGTGTTGGCTTGGATCCTACAATATTGGTCGTTTATTGTGGGATTGAACATATAATCCTCATAATTTTGATAATTACAAACAAGTTTACCTATTCTTGCAATGTGCAAAGTAGTTGTGGTATTGGGAATAATTGTTAGAACTTGCTATGCTAGGAGGGAAGTCAATTATCTTTGTATCTCTTGTCTTAGTGAAACCTCATTGATCAATTCAACAATTTTGATTTAAAAGTTGGAATAAAACAAGCAATAAAATGTAAATGCCATAATGATGATGAGAAATTGAGACTTGGACACAATATTAAGGGATGATGCAATGACCTAGTGCAAGAACTACGGGTTTGAAACTTGTATACAAAGTGGTTGAAACAATCAAAATGATTAATGTAAAAAAGTGTTATAAGCGATATGAATGAATTTGAAAATAATTAGCATTAGTAATAAGTAGTTCTAAATGGTAAGATGATCTTGGATGATAAATGATGATTGAAAGGACTTAAAGATAATATTGTTTTTTATATATCTACTAAATGCATAATTAATAAAATTAACTTGAAACATAATTAAATTTAGATTTTAAAATTATGAATTAATTACACATATTATAACTATGATTTGAAGCCAAAAAAAATAATATAAAAACTAAAAACATTTTGAATAAAAAAATATGTTATATTTTAAAATTACATAAAATTTGAAATCAATAAATTATCAAATCAATTAAAATTTATATACTAAAGTAATATATTTCAAATACATACAAAATAATATAAAACAACATTTTGTCCTTATAAAAACTACTTATTTTTTTTTTACATTTTGTTTAGTTTGGACATTGTTGTTGTTTACATGTTCTTTTTCCTATCAATCTATTTTTGGAACTGCATTTATTCTTCCTTGTAATTCTTTCAACTTTATTCAATACAAAAAAAAATTCCTCCAAAGATATATCCTATTTCTGATTGGACCCAAATCCATTAAAGACTCTCCAAAGATTCCCCATGAAAATGGATGAAAAAAAAGACAAAATAAGAAAGAGCTATAGTCCAAATTAAATAATGGATGGGGAAATATGCCCCATTTTTGGGGGTACATGAAATGGGAAAATATTAACGGATATGGTTCAAGTAAGAATATGGAATAAACCCTTTAAATGTGTAACTAGCTAAATTTTGAGGTAGAGTGTTTGCTTTAAGGAATACATATTTAAGATGTTATCATTTGGTAGCAACTTTCACAGACATGAATGCCAAATATTCCCTCTTAAAAAGAAACACCTTTCCATCAAATAATATGAGAACAACTTTATAAATTCTCTTTTTTTCATAGTTATCAATTTGTTTTCAATCCTATGATGACAACTTAAACCAACCTTATTTTACAAATTTCAAACTTGTTAAGATAACTTAAACTAGAACTTTCTTGTCCATTTTGATCATGTCGAGACAATTTAAATTATATCTTTGAATAAAGTTGTGGTACTTTAATGCCCGCAAGAACTTTTCCCACATGGTGTGGTAGATTTTATAGATTTTTTTTTCAAGATTTGACATGGACTTCAATCCATTAAATCAAGCACACATGGCAATAACTCTTGTTTTATTGTGTCATGCCAATGTATTTCTCATATCCAAGGCAACATAGCATTTCAATTGTTTGTCCATAAGCTAAATACCATAATATCCATGGGTAACAAAACTAAGTAGAAGAGACAAGGTGGTCGTCAGGGTTTCTTTTCTTTGGACTCATTGAATGATGTTGATTTAGGGTTGGAAGGATGTTGATTTAGGGTTTTGGGCTTACTTTGGATTCTTATGAATTATAGGTCCATACCATTGATTATTATTGAGTGGTTGAAAACAATCTTCTATTTCATAATTATAAAGTTTGAGGTAAAATGATTTCCATAAAGTACCTTACATTTCTATTGGATAGAGAATATTATTTAAAAAATGTGTCCATTTTAGACATAAAGTG
This sequence comes from Sequoia sempervirens, assembly GCA_007258455.2. Lineage (NCBI taxonomy): Eukaryota > Viridiplantae > Streptophyta > Pinopsida > Cupressales > Cupressaceae > Sequoia > Sequoia sempervirens. The sequence continues at coordinate 313,753 of VDFB02084909.1, read as the reverse complement.
TGTAAATACATGCTTAATGCCAAGATAAAAAAGAAAGAAGGGCATCCATATGACCTTTAGAATAAAGAGGGAAGAATATATGACTTTTATTGTGATTCCATTAAGAAGGAATCTTGGCTATATGCACCTCTCTAAAGATAAGGGAATGGTTTAAGAAATAATAGAATGGTGACTACTTTTATTAAAATAATAAATAATTCAATGGTGGCCAAAAACTTTCCTTTGATTCCATTAAGGATGGATTATGGTTATATCCCTTTTTTAAAGATGAGGGAGTCATTTGAGTATGTATATTTTATATAATTAAAAGATGGGTTGTTTTTAAATGCTATATAATTGCTTTTTTAGGGTGTTAGTATTGATTGTATTTTTGACATTTGGTTTTATTTCGAATAAGTTATTATTAGCAATTGAGGGTTATTTAAAAGTATATATCATTGATAAAATTAATATTTTATCAAATATTTGAATATTATTATTTTAAAGAGTGAAATAATAATAGTTAAAATTTTAGGTTATTATTAAAGAAGGGTTCATTTTGGGATAAAAAAGAATAATTAAAAAATTAATGTTTAAGATTTAGTTATAAATATTATGATTAAATTAAGAATTAAAAATTAGATAGATAGAATAATGTTATTTTATTAATTAAATTGTAAAATATAATAAGGATAAGTGTATTTATAAGAAATATGAGTGGGGGAGGTGGACATCTCATTTAATAGGAAGTGAAACTCATAAATGTTTAAAAGAAGAAAGAGTAATTCTTATAGAAGAATGTGACACCTCTTACCTTATGACCCATACTTTGACTAGCCTAAGCAACATAAACCATGCATGAGAGAATATTTAATAAACTAATAACATTTAATATAACTGAAAGGAAAGCTAGGTGTATAAACAACTTCCAAACACAAATCTAAGCAGGAGAGGGTTGCAATTTTTTTTTTATCAAATCTTTATCCTATTACAACTTAGATGCACATTCATTAATTAAATTTCAACTATAACACATAAAACTATAACATAGAGATTTATGTTAGAAAAACTCTTTCGGGAAAAAACCCACACACCAAAGCATAGATCAATTGTATTATCATTAACAAAGTAGTTACAATACAATAACATAGTCTATGCTCTTGCAAGTTTCTTTACACTATGATACAAATCTAAAGTAATTTCGACAACATAATGACTTTTTAGAAAATACAAAAATCATCTCCCAAAATATATAAAAAAAATTCATACTTATAAACCTCTAACGTGTAGGTTCACCAATGTAGAATAGGGTAGAAGGTAGTTGAAGAGCATTTTTGTGCGGCCAGTGAGGGTGTAGATGGCTCGCACAGGGTGGGTCTAGTTGCATGAGGCTGTGCATGCCTCTCCACAACCTTTTCTTTGCTTTCTGGCATGGGATTCTATTCATGCAAACCATAGATAGGGTTTGTGTTTCATTTTGTGGGTTCTCTATGCTGTGATTTTTGTTCTTCTGTGGGTGGCTCTCTTGTAGTTTTTGCATGGCACCCTTTGGGGGTCCCGATGACCCTCTTTTGCTTTCTTTTAAATCTACTACTTTGAATGGTGACTCCTCATCATTGGGACATGTCGATGTGGTGAATTTCCTATTGCATGTAGTAGAGGAATCAAGGCTTAATCCTCCTTTAGAGATGCGATCAAAATCAAATGGTTGTCTAGAAAGGAGCAAGGATCACTCAGTGGTGGTGATCAACCCAGAGGTGGTTACTGAGGACATTTTGTACTTGGAAAAGCATGCTTTAATCTATAAGTTTATGGGAGTTCATATTTATCTGTTGTTTTTAGAGTCATGGGCTTGTAGAAATTGGAACCCAAAGGGAGATATAGAGATCATCCTTCGATACAAATGGATTTTTCTTTGTGGTATTTTCTAGGCTTGCAGATTGCAATATGGTTTTGGAAGGAGGACCTTATTTCCATAACCAGGTTGGGCTCTTTATCAAACCTTGGCATTTGGGGTTTGATCCTTCAGAAAAGCTCCCATCAAAAATTCCTATGTGGATCTAATTACCTCAGCTTCCGATGGAGTTCTGGTGTAAGGACATCTTGCACACTATTGTTGTGGCTCTAGGGAAACCTTTGGGTCCCTCTCGGTAAACCATCGACCACAGGGTAACCACCTTTGCTTGTCTTTGTGTAGAAATTTATCTAAATAATCCACTGCCAAAATCTATTGAAATTAGATTGGGAGGTATGAGTTGGATTCAAAAAGTTGACTATGAAGCACTACCTTTTTGATGCAGATCATGTCATGTGAGTATGGCCATTTGCAAAGAAATTTCCCTAAGATGAGTGGTAGCACTCAACAATCTCCTCCTGAGTTGCATGCACATGACTCTAAAGTAAAGGGTGAAGCTCGAGTTTAAAATGGGATACCTGAATCTAATGGGTTTATTCTTGTGAAAGCCCAGTCAAAGGCTAAGGGGTCGTCTTAACAAAACAAATCCGTGCAAAAGGGGTTTTTTGGTAACAAGTTTGATGTCCATGAAAATTTTGAGGATCTGAACTCAATGGAGCATGATCATACTCTTGAGGATCTGGGAATTCAAGGTTTGGACTCGACTCCTTACTCCTCTCATGTTCCTATTCATAGTGTGGATTCTTTTGGGGCTTCAAAGGATAGTGGTTCTAATTCACCACTTCCTATTGAGATCTTGGTGAATGATCAAGGGTTGGAAGGTGAAACAAGAGTTATTATGGTTACTAACCCTTTATGTGAAAACCCCCAGGGACATGCAGATATTGAGGCAACTACTAATCTAGATTTGGATTATGAAGCTAAGGAGGATGGTAAAAGGAAAAATATGCCCCGGTTGGGAATCATTCAAAAGAGCTTAAAAAAGGGGGCAATGGATAAGCTAGCCAAGGTGGGTAGGAAACTATATTTGGAAAAGATGAAGATAATGGGTGAGTCCTTAGTGGAATCGACTATTGTTAAGACTTTGGACACTCAATTTTCCTCATCCCACAAATGATTATGCTCTCGTGGAATGCAATGGGTTTGGGTAGAATCCCTAGACAAAAGGCTACCCACAACTTGATTCGTGACCATAATCCTGACATTATTTTTATCCAAGAAACTAAACTTTTTGTGGATGATATGATAATTATCTCTTCCAAAGTTTTGAGGAGAGGTCTTCTCTTTGGTTCTCTATGCCCAAAAACCCTCCTTTCAAATTCTAGCTCATGTGGGTCTGTGATCCTAGTTTGTGCTAGTTGGTTAAAAGATGGTGGTCTGAAGGGAAGCCCACCTTTGGTACTGCTATGTTCTCCTTTTTCAAGAGGCTCCATTTTGTTAAATACATGCTTAAGAAATGGAATAGATCATCTTTTGGGAATCTTTTTCTTGAAAAGAAACATGTTCAAGCTCAATCGGATAGTATCACCTTCAAAATTAAGGAGGAGGGTATGACTGTGGATTTGCTTCAAGAAGAGATAGAATCTCCAAGGACCTTGCAGAATGGGAGTTGCGAGAAGAGATTTTTTAGAAACAAAAATATTGTATTGACTGGCTCTAGGAAGGGGACAAGAACACTACTTTTTTTCATAACTCTCTTAAGGAACAAAGATATGGTAATTTAATTACCTCTCTTATTTCAGCTCAAGGAGATCATCTCTCTTCTTCCCATGCCATTTTAGAGGAGGTAGTTAGGTTCTACTCTTCCCTCTTCACAAAGGATAATATGGGTGTGTTGGATGAGGAGGATATTGTTCTTGAATATATTCCTTCACTGGTTTCCCCAAACATGAATAACTTTCTCCTAAGGTGGGTTTCTTTGGATGAGGTGGAGACCATTGTTTTTCAGATGAAGAAAGGTAAGGCTCCTGGTCCTAATGGCCTCCCAATAGATTTTTTCTAGGAGTTTTGGGATATCCTTAAATTTGACTTGTTGAAGGTGTTTCGTGAGTCCCAGGCTAATAAGAAAATGCTCAAATCAATTAACTCCACCTTCCTTCCTCTTATTCCTAAAAAAGAAGGGGAAAAATCCTTAGATTTCTTTCTACCTATTGTCTTATGTAATGTGATTTTTAAGATCATTGCTAAGTTGATTGCCAAAAGGTTGAAATTTTGTTTGGCATCCTTGATTTCTTTGAAACAAGGGGGTTTTGTCAAAGGTCATCAAATTGTGGTGGCAATGGACGTTTTGCATTCCATGTCCTCTTTTAAGGAGAAATACATGTTCACAAAATTGGATATTTCCAAAGCCTATGACAGAGTCAGGTGGTCTTTTCTGCAGTGTATTCTTGTGGCTTTCAGTTTTCATCCAGATTGGATCTCTTGGGTCATGAGTTGTGTGACTTCATCATCCTTCTCTGTTTTGATCAATGGATCACCCTCTCCTACTTTTCCATCTTTGAGGGGCCTTAGGCAAGGTGACCCTCTTTCTTTGTGCATTTTTTATTTTATTTTATTGGCCAAGGATCTTGGTAGACTATTGAGGTGGTAGAAGGATATTGGCTTTATAAAGGTTGGAGCTAGAACCAGGGATTGGACTCTCAAACTCACCTTCAATTTGTTGATGACACTGCTTTGATGGGATTAGCAAGAATTGATTAGGCAGTTAATTTTAGGAAGGCTCTTGATATTTATTTGACTACTTTTGGTCAGAGGATTAATGATGGTAAGTCTAGTGTCATTTTTTTCAATATCCCTAGATTGATTCATAATAAAACTGCTCACATACTTCATTTTTAGACCAGTAGCCTTCCTATGAATTATTTGGGTATTCCCCTCTATGTTGGTACCCTAAATAAGAGACATTGGCAATAGATCCTACACAAATTTTTCAATCAAAAGTCAATCATTGGACTTTTTAGTGGCTTTCTTTTGCTAGTAGGTTGACCCTATTAACTTCTATTTTGCAAGCTCTCTCATTGTACAGGTTCTTGGTTTTATCTACTAGGTCAGTGCAGGATCATGGGGGTCTAAACTAGGCCTCTAAGTGGCAATGAAAATTCAGAAAATCAAAGTTAGGGAACTTGACATAAAAATTTGAATAGGTTATTAACATAATTTAAAAAATATGTAAGAACAAAAGTTGTAGCAAATTGAATGTAGTTTCTAGGCTAGTAGTCCTTTTTTGAAAAAAGTAAAATTGTTTTAAGAAAATTTGAAATTTCAATGTAGTGGTACTAAATTTTTAAGAAAAAGATAAGAAGCAGGTGTATGTCTGACCACCCTAAGTACAAGAAAAAAAATATTTTTTTATGAATCTTTCAATATAAGTAGAGGACTCGTGCTTGGATGTGCCAAATTTCTTTTGTAATTATTTTCCATTTAAATAATTAGTTATGATTTTTTTATTAGAACTTTTTAGAATTATTAAAATGTCTGTGTCTAACCACCATAACTTGGTCAAAAAATTATGAAATTCAATTTTTTTGTCCTATAGTATGTGAAGCATAAAATGTGGTGCATCTTGTGGGCTCAAAAAATGTTAAGTAGTTTGAAAGTTATAAAAGTTTTTCAATCAGTCTATCAATCAGGACTTTAGATGTAATGTAGGTAGAAAAACAATAATAATTATTTATTAAATTTAAAATAAGGAAAAACTTATATTGGTGGAAAGATGACAATTTTTTCTATAAACCCTTTTCATTTGATGAAATTTAGATAAAAATAAAGTTGTCAGCCACAAGGGTGAACTTATCAAAAATAAAGTTGTCAACCACAAGGGTGAACTTTGGAAAACTAAGCAAATTTTCAAAACACGTTTTTTGGGTTGACTTTCTAGGTTAGGAAATCTTGAACCAAATCCCGAGCCTATTGATTATGTTAGAAAAAATGGATATCCATTTAGAATGGATATCCATCCATAAATGAATATCTATTACTTGTATTATTTATAATACATAATATTATAAATATGTATTATATATAATGTGTATTATGTATTTATAATACATATATTTATAATTTATAATATTATGTATTATATAATATATACTATATACTATATAATATATTATATTATTTATTATTATATTATACATTATTATATTATATATATATATTATATTATATATATTATATATTATATATTATATATAGTATACACATTAATTATTATATATTATATATATTATATAATATATTTAATACATAGTTTATATTATACACTACATAGTATATATTATATATTTATTGATGTGCAACCAATTCACAAGAGAGAGAGAGGGAGTGGGAGGGACTTGAGAGAGAGGGAGAGAGAAAGACCTGAGAGGGAGTGAGAGACCTAAGAGGGATGGGGAGAGAGTGTTGAGAGAGAGAAAGAGAGGGAGAGAGGGTTGAGAGGGGAGAGAAGGGAGGGAGAGAGTGCTCTGGAGAGACCTGGAGAGAGAGAGTAGGACCAGAGTGAGAGGGAGACAAATATAGAGTTGAGAAGGGAGAGAGAGAGAGAGGAGAGAGAGAGAGAGAGAGAGAGAGAGAGAGTTTTCTCATCTTGAGATCCTCTAGAATAAGAAGTGATACAACCATCAAACAAAACCATTACAACTCAATTCAACATTCATGCCATTAAAACTGTCAAGATTAATAACATGCCATTAGATCATTTCATGTAAAAGGTATAAAATCATCATGAATAAGAATCATTATCTTTCAATCATGATACTTAAACAAGAAAATTATGTACACCATAGGGGTTTGATGCAACCTTCAAATAAAATCCTTACAAGACAACAAGATACATGTTCATTAGATTGTTCATGTGAAATCTATATAATAATTATGATAAAAAAATAAGGCATCAGTCAACCATGATGTATGAATAAACATTATATATGCACACTACATATGAACAAACACTAAATTAATAGATTATTTAATTTTTATTCTAAATTTATGTCTCATCATTATACTAAATATATATTCATAAATTCAACACTAAAAATATCCATCCAACTAAATTCTTTATAAAATATCCATCCAACAAAATTCTTTATAAAATATCCTTTCAAGATCAATTTTTTTATAAAAATAAGATCATTTTCTTAATAATTTTTTGTGGCTCTCTATTGCATCTCTTCATTTCTTTGTGTTTTCCTCTTTAGAATGAGACTATCTCCTTTCCTCTAGCTCTCATCGATGCTTGTCTAAGTCCACTTCCATGGACCTAACCGCATCAACAACATTTTGCATTTTTGATGTAAAACACCTCAATAATGGGTGAACACATTCTTTATTTTGAATAGCATTAACTTGATCCTGAATGGTTCTAACATTCACATCAACTCATTCTCGAAAGTGAGAACCATTGGATGCAAGTGGTGGAGGTGGGGGGTTACGAGGTGGAATGGGTGGAGGTAGAGTGGGTGGAGGTGGAGGGCGTGGATCCATGATTTAGATATAAGTGAACCTACATTAAATTTTTAATTTCAAAATGTAAGATACATGTTTAAAAATCCCCTTAAACCATTCAATATAAATGACTTAATTGAATACAAATGAAAAAATGTGTAAAGCTCATTTATGTCTAAGGCACATAAATGAAAAACAAATAATTGTTAAAGTGATGTGAAATCTCATTTAAAAATACATTAATTTTTTACCTTGCTACAATGTGGAAGTTTTAAACTCTAAATTGATTCAACAAAGGTGGAAGTGTTAAGCTCCAAATTGATTCAACAAAGGTGGAAGTGTTAAGCTCCAAATTGTCAATACTCAGTGAATTTGTATACATAGTAATAGTTAAACAAAACTTGTCCCTACAGCCATAGGGAAATGGGAAAAGTTAATGGGTAATAATCGATGGGTTGTGTAGGAGGCTATTATACAATATGATAGCCTCCTGCATAGCCCATCGATTATTACCCATTAACTTCGTCCATTTCCCTATGGCTACAGGGACAAGTTTTGTCTAGCCAGTATTAACAATGGATCCAGATTCACCAAGTATTGGAAATTTAGAGCACTTCCAACAAGGATCCTTTCTATTTTGAGAGCTAAGGATAGTCAAAACAATTAAAAAATTAAAAAACAAACTGTTTAGCAAAGAAATACTAACTTAAGAATAAGCAACAAAGCAAGAATTTAAGAAACATGAGAATAAGTGATAAAGAAGGAAAAATAGACAAGAATGTAAAACAATTTAAATAAATGCAGAAAGAGGGTAATGAATGTTCAATTTTATGTTTGTTTAGTATGCTAGGTAATTTTATGTTTTTTTTCCAGTAATGAAGGTTCATTTTTTCTGTTTGATGTTTTTTTTTGTTTTCCACTAACTAGGGTTTCAATTTTTTTTGTAATATTAGATAGAAATGAAAAAAATCAACAAAACCACAAAGAATGCAAAAATAAAATAAAATCACTAATTAGCAAAAAAAAGAAAAAAATGCAAAAAACACATACTTGGAACTCACTGCTCACGATGGAGGTCATTGCTCGACTTGTAGCATCGTGAAAATGAGGTAGGGTTCAAGTTATAAAGTCCTCAACAAAAGGATATCTGTTTATTAAATAATAAATTTATTGTATATAAATATACAATAGTATATTTCATATATACTATATTATAAGTATTATATAATATGTTTAATAATGTAGGGCTCCCTTTGAAAAATATGGTAGGTTTATCTCAAATAAAATAGATATTCGCTTATAATAGATATCCGTTTATCATAATAAATTTATTATATAAATATACTATAAATATATTTATATATACTATATTATATAACAGTACGAAGAGATAGGGCCTAGGTTTGTAGAGAGAGGGAGGGAGAGAGGGCGGAGAGAGGCAGGGAGAGGGAGAGAGGAGAGGAAGGGGAGAGAGAGAGAGTGGGAGAGGGAGAGAGGAAGAGAGAGGGGAGAGAGGGAGAGGGTGAGAGGGAGAGAGACAGTGGGCTCTAGGGGTTTATGGCCTAGGGAGAGAGGGAGAGGAAAGACCTAAGAGGCAAGAGGGAGGAGGAGAGAGGAGAGGGAGAGATAAAGAGAGGAGGAGGGAAGAGAGAGGGAGAGGGAGTTGAGAGAGAGAGGGGAGGGGGGTGACCCGAGAGGAAGAGAGAGAGGAGAGGGAGAGAGAGGGAGAGGGGAGAGAGAGAGAGGAGAGAGGAGAGAGAGGGAGACCCGAGAGGAAGAGAGGGAGAGAGGGAGAGTGGGAGATGGAGAGAGGAGAGGGAGAGAGAGAGTGGGGAGGGAGAGAGAGAGAGAGAGGGGAGAGAGACACAGTGGATGGAGGGAGAGAGGGAGACCCAGGAGGAAGAGGTAGGGAGAGGAGAAAAAGAGGGGGAGAGACAAAGAGGGGGGAGAGGGAGAGGGGGAGAGGGAGAAGGGGAGAGGGAGAGGGGGAGAGTGGGAGAGAGGGAGAGAGAGAGGGAAAGACCTTAGAGGAAGAGAGAATGGGAGAAAGGGAGAGAGAGGGGGGAGAGGGAGAGGGGGAGAGGGAGAGGGAGATAGTGGGTTTAGTTTAGGAGAGATGGAGGGAGAGTGAGAGGAGAGAGAGAGGGAGAGGGAGAGAGAGATGTGGGAGAGGGAGGGAGAGGGAGAGTGGAAGAGAGACATAGTGGGCCTAGGGGAGAGACAGAGAGGGACAAAGGGAACACTCTGAGAGGGAAGAGGAAGAGAGGGAGAGTGGGAGAGTGGGAGAGTGGGGAGAGAGGAGAGGAAGAGAGAGGAGGGAGAGAGGGAGAGAGGGGAGAGGGGGAGAGAGAGGGGGACAGTGGCAGCAGAGAGAGAGAGAGAGAGAGAGAGAGAGAGAGAGAGAGAGAGAGAGAGAGAGAGAGAGAGAGAGAGAGAGAGAGAGAGAGAGAGAGAGAGAGAGAGAGAGAGAGAGAGAGAGAGAGAGAGAGAGGCAAGAGAGGAAACACCGAGAGGGCAGAGGGAAAGAGAGTGGCAGAGTGAAGAGAGGAAGATAGAGGAGGGAGAGGGAGAGAGGAGACATTGTTAACCTGAGGAGTAAAGAGAGGGAGGAGTGGGGAGAGAGCAAGAGAGTGGGAGAGGAAGAGAGGGAGAGAGAGGAGGAGAGAGACAGAGGAGAGGAGAGAGAGAGAAAGCGGGAGGAGGAGGAAAAGAACCTGGAGAGGAAGAGAGGGAGAGGGAAAGAGAGGGAAAAAGACCAAGAGGAAGAGAGAGTGGGAGAGAGGAAGAGGAAAGGAAGAGAGAGGAGGGAGAGGAGAGGTGGTAGAGAGGGAGGAGAGGGATAATATAGGTTATATATATATATTATTAATATATAATGTATTATTAATATATATTATATATATTAATAATATATTATATATTAATAATATATTAATATATAATATATATTAATTTATATAGTAAATAATATATAACTATATAATAAATTAACATAGTATATTAATATATAATAAATATATATTATGACATATTGCAATTTATAAGAGTAAAGGTAACGAATATTCATTTCCTTTTTTAGGATTGTGAAGATGGACTTGCGGGCATGTCAAGTGGAAGACATAAGAGATCCATTTTGAAATGGACATCCATTTTGTAAGGTATATAAAAAACAAAAATGGGACCATTTTGAGTAATTCAACGGTCCCTACATTCTTTTTGTCGCAAAATTCTCATGTGTTTTGTCTGCATTAGACAAAATTTAGCTTTTGAGAGATTCTCTTACACTTTTTAAGAATTCCAATCATTTGTATGTGTTTTTTTGTTTGTGCAATGGGGAGCAGCAGTCGCCATAAGAGAAAGGGTAAAAGAAAACCTAAAATCAAATTGAAGCATATAGAGCAAAAGATAAAGTCATAGGAAAAGAAGATAAGGTATGCAAAATATTCAAATTGAAGCTTCTTCTAAACCATTAAATGTTAATTCAAGTGAAGATGAAATAGAAATTAAAAATATTGAACATCATATTGAAATTGAAAATGAAAATGTGAACAACATTGAGAATGAAAATTTTGTTGAAAATGTTATTGAAAATGAAATTGTTATTGACAATGAAAATGTTGTTGAAAATGAAATTGTTATTGAAAATAGTGAGAATGAAAATGTTAATAACATTGTACTTGAAAATGAAAATGTTGATAATGTTGAAAATGAATCTTATGTAACACCTAATTACAAAAGAACCCATAAATGGTTGGTTGAAATAGATGAGAACATAATTGATAATCTTGAAGGAAAAAGGTCACAACAAACGGTTCATTTGTGGGCTACCAAAATGTTCAATGAATTCTTTTCTAATAAGACATTAATTGAACAATGTCAACTTTTTGTGAAATTACTAAGATTTACAAAATGAAACCATTATTAAAAAAAATGAAGATTCGTCTCACAAAAAAAGGGAAAAAAATAGTCTTATTGTAAAAAATATTTTTAATGCTCTAACCTCTATTGGAAAGACTAGTAAGGAAAAAGATAAAAGGGCTGCTCGAAGAGTGATCACAACCTCACTAGTAAGCCATCATTTGAAAAAGGCTCATTTAATGAGACAAACTTGTATTGATTTTAACTTAAATCGTAAAATATTGAATAGAAGAGGAAGACTCGATAGTGCTCTTCAAAATAATATGTGTACTTTTAGTGGGAGGCTTCCACATGTATATAAAAATCTAACCAATAATGTTGTTAGAGTAAATTACATTTACCTGCTTAATTTTACTTAGGCTTGCATTTAGTTTAATTTTGCATTTATTAATCCAAGTGGTTTATTCCTGGGTGGGTAGTTTTTTTACCCATCAACATTTTCACGACCTGAAAATCCTATAACATTACGAAATTTATCATCTCATATTCAACATATATTTCTCTTCGATGAAAGAGCATTGGCTTCTCTCATTTCTAAAGGTGTCAGTGAAATTGGTATTTCTTGAGAATTTGTTGCTCTATCATGGTTTTAGAGCAAACCTCCTGCTCTTCCTTCTACTAATGATTTTTTTCCTATTGGTGAGCTTGAAAGCTGAGGTCTGTTGATGGTGTTTTCTGCACAGCAACAACTCAGACAGAATACAATATCCTATCTCTCTTGAAAAGTAATCTTCAACAGTAAATTACTGAAAATCACCCCAAGGTCTCTCGGGTGTCAAGTCATGACAATGCATAAACAACTCAGATAATATGTGAAAATGTTGGTAATCACAATCGGACCTTACTACAAGCAAACTGTACCTTTCCAATTTATCAAATCTTGCAATATGATGATCTTAGATCCTAAATCTGACCAAAATAATAAAGAAACAACGAAAGATGAGGGTGCAAGAGATGTAATGAAATCTAAACTATAAACTATTTCTAGGATGAACAATGCGAATGATAAATTCCTGGAATGGACCAATCTCAAATAACCAATTCTTGCTTAACCCACAATGCAGTATCACAAGAATGATGCAATCTTCTAAGGTATATAGATTTTCAAATCATAGATATTCATCCACAATCGAACTAAGCACAAATAGATGTATGGTCCAGGTTGACTTCACCAGCCTACTACAATCAGATAGTTACTAGGAGTATAGACAAGAGATTGCTACAAACATTCCAAGCAAAAACCATGAACATTATCCACCATCCTAATCTAATTCTAGATCTAACACCAAATCCTATATCTTCAAGCAATCTCAAAGACGGAACAACAGGAACCATGCAAGATAAACTAACACAAAGGAATTCACCAGAGAAACCACAATGCCTTCAATTGTATTAGATCATCAAAATGCAGCAACAATTCCACTATTTTGTTACAATATTTGCTTCAAGAACTAACTACTATCTCCACTACAAAATACTCTAACTCCTTTTAGCTCGTCCCTATTATCTTGCTAATTGACTATCTATCTTCTTACAATGAGGCAGGAATGCCTTTTATAGAGAATCCTCAAAACATGTCGGCCCAGCCAAACATTTACAAAATAAAATTGCCAAAACAAGTCAACCCTAGGAATTTCAAAATAAGGCACACAATAAATGTCGATACATCATCAAGGTCGGCCCAAACACATTCCTCAATGTAGCCCAAATCAACACATGCCGTATAATAATAAGGAAGCACAAATCTCAAAATTGGCATTAACTACCGCCTCCCTTGTCTTTATTCTAATCCAACGATTCTTGAACCTTCAAAAATACCTTATCCAAATTGGCAACATGTGGCAAAGGTAGGATCTTGAGTCGACATTCAATGGAGCCAATTTCCTCTTTTGACTGCTTAACAATTTTATCCCAATCATCCTTATGTGCCTGGTACTTGTCCATCACAACCAAGTAAGTTGCCGCATCATCCAATTGGTGCCCTGTTATAACATTTTCAGAATCAGGGGCATAGACATCATGCCACCATTTCCTTAATTGTTCTAGGCTCAGGTACTTAGGAGCAATTTTCCTCCTACCAGTCATTATCTCAAAGAATGCAATACATCCATCATAGACACCAATCAAATCACCATCCATCTGCTTCTTTCATTTATGGATCTTCCTAATGGCTTTCTGCCAAATTTGCAAGGCCTCAAACCATTCCCAAGGCTCACTAAGTCTGGATGGAGGAAGGATTCCATCTACAACCAACTGATCCTTACCGTACTCCATAATCACTTTAGACTTTTGCAATAGAAGGTCAATATCCTCCTTGCCTTGAGATAAAACATGTTCTAACAAGTCCTTGGCTCTTACTGCATCCTTTCCAATCGAAAGGATTTCCTTTATTGCATCATCTCCTTTCACTTGTACATCCTTCAACCAATCCATTGCAGTCTGGGTAGAAGTCTTCATCCTTTCAATTTCAGAAATAGTTTCCTTAGGCAAGAAACCAGTAGCAGCAGAAGAAGATGGGTGAAGAGATTGCAAAGGCTTCATTAAGTCCTCTAGACACTTCTTAAGCCTCTCATTCTCCCTTTTAAGCTTATGCTTGGACTGTGTTTCTTTCCTTAGTCTCCCAATTATTACTGCACTAGACCCTTCGTACTCTTCAATATCCTACTCTATAGAAGCAGGTCCAAGATTGATAGTCTGCACATTATAATCTTTTCAAGTGACCTCATCTTTGCTCTTATCAGCAGCAAGGGTGGCAATATGAATAACCCTGTTATTCTCCTCATCCCTTTCTATCTTCGAAACTACCTTAGCCATTTTCTCCTTTTTACCTTTACCAATCTTGGCCAGCATTTCATCCCAATTGAGGGGGGTGTCCTCAACAATGACCTGTTTCTTTCTTGTAATCTCCTCATCCAACCAATCTGGGACAGTAGGATCCACACGGATTTCATCTTTCTTGACTTCTTCATGTTGTTCAACGGTCTCATTCTTTTCCTTCTCAGGAGACTGATCACCTTGATTACCTAGCTCGGGCTCTTCTTCCTGCAGAGGTGATGGGGTCTTAATAGGAACATCCCCTTTCTCAGGAGATCTGTTGTCTTTGCTGCTGGCCGGAGAATCCTCATACTATACCAATGGAGAAGGGTGTATCTCTACATCCTCATCCTCAAGCTCAGTTTCTGCACCAAAGAGTTCTCCTTCCTTGAATAGTTCAGCCTCTCCACTAGTCTCATGCTCTTCAGGGGTCGCCTGCTCAGGTACACTTAATGAAGGGGAAGTAGCCTTTGTTTGCTCCATAGTGGATGTCATTGGGAGAGGAATTGCCTTTTGTATGGTCTCCTTGGGAGATGGTGTCCTTGACTTCCTGGAGTAAACCCTGGTTTTCTCTCCCGAGATTTCTACATCAACCACTGGAGGGTTTGCCTCATCCTTGGAAGTCTCTTGATTTTTCTTCTTTGAAACCCTTGTTGTCCTTGTCTTTTTTGGCTCTGGAGGGGCATCTTCCTTTTCTGCCTTCTCAAGTTCCTCCTCCTTTTCAGACTTACCTATTCTTAAGGTTTGACTTCTTTTCTTCCCTTTTGGTTTCCTTTTCTATTCCAGATCACTTTCCTTTGGGCCTCTGATTTTAAGTTTGAAGGGTGAGCTCACTTTAGTTTTCCTTTTGGGATCTTCTTCCCCGGATTCCTCTGAGGTAGAAAGAGGATTTAGATTTCCCATTAAATTGAAGGTACAAGGTACCTTCTCACTTTCCAACTCCCAAAATTTGTGTTTCAACCATGACTTGGTAAACTTCATGACAGGGGCCATCAGGTCTTCCAACTCAGTTACCTCATTTTCAGCCCAATTTATCTCTCCAAACGATCTATCCTTGACCAACTCATATGCATGATCCTGCACCAGATTCCCATCATCCTCCAACTCGTTAGGGATCAACTTGACATTGTATAGTCTGATCACATCAACTGGAAGCCTAGAGTATCTTTTCTTCCTTGCCTCAAAGTCATCTTTTATGTTTGCCCAGTAATCCTCTAGGTCATCCTTGTGGTGGTATTCTTTGGTTTCCTTCTTCTGCGCTTCTCCAGTGATGTCAAAATTTGTCCTTTTAGAGTGGAAAGAGAAACCATATGTACTCAATTCATCCCCTGATGCATGAGCCGATTGAATTGAAGGACAAACCTCACTTATGCCAATTTTTAGAGGGAAATCTCCACCAAACCCTATCTTATGCTTTTCCCTTTTAACAATAGCATCAAACTCACATATCTACCTTATAACCTCTAATAGCATGATGTGGTAAGTGGGATATCTAGGCAGCCTGTATGGAGCAGGTTGACATTCGTCAATTCCGATGTAGGAGAAAGTGGGAAATTGTATGAACCAAGCTCCATATTTCTTTATTAACTCCTTAGCTCCATCGGACAATCTCACATGTTCTGCATTTTGGAGCAACCTGGTAATATGCATTGTGAATACATCATTTGCCCTTCTAAAATCCTGATGTCCTAGGTGCAATTTTGGGTATATGTCATAGACTATATCTTGTCCAAATGTCCCCTTTGGATTTAAACCCCTGTATGGGTAGAATCTAGCCAACACATATATCACATAGGAGGACATGGTAAACTTCTTTGTTTCCAGCACATCTCTTAACTTCCTATCAATCATTGCACTGATGAGTCCTGCCCAATGGTAATTAATAGCTTGCTCAATCTTGTTGATCAGATGTACCATCCAGTTTTCCAACACCCCAGCACTCTTCAAGCCCGCCACTCTGCTCAATAGTGTGATTGCATCATATATGTCTGGTCTGAATTTGATCCTGTGTAATTGCTTGGGCAGTTTTGAAAAATGAGATTTTGGTTTCTCCAACCAAGAATTAATTATTTGCTGGGCTTTGGTGGGCTCATCTTCATAGTAAGTTCTGGCCAAGTCCATCTCCAAGGCACATACACATGGCAAGTCAGGCATATCAAAAGCTTGGGCAATGGAAATGGGATTGAAGTTCGCCAAGACTCTTCCTTCGAGGCTAATGATCCTCTGCGTATCAAAATCATATTGCCGGGCACACTCTAATATCAATTCATAACACTGGACTGTAGGAGGGAACCCTGCTACATGGACCAGTCCAGACTTCATCATTCCCTTGGTCAAGGCTGATAGATCCGTCTGAGCTATTCTTGCCTTAAATTCCTCATATCTCCATGCTCCTACATTAGTGTCGGAGACCTTAGACCATACAGAAGCTATTTTTCTGTCAGGCAACTGACTCTTGGTATCCAATCTCAATCTTTCTGCCTCTGTAACCGAGGACCCTTCAATATCACCTTTGGACTTTCCTGCAACAGCTTTGCTTGATTCAACCTGCATTCACAATAGATCCTCACGAGCATCCGACTATCATACATATTTCGATTAAAAGGTTAACTCAGAAACTATATCAAGTAATTAAGATCCATCATTAATCATCAATCTTTGAAAACCCAAAAAAATGAGGTAATCTGGGAAAATCCAGTCAGGGCAGAATTTGGAGAAATCCGACCCAAATGGACTCCTGCTGCCAAGACATCATTCGTCAAATAAATCATTAATATGGACAAAATAACTGTGTGATTATCTTGAAATTCATTTATTAGCAACAAGAAATCATCATTTAGCATTTACTTCATTATCCCCAACATCGAAAATCGAAAAGGAATGAAACCAGGTAGGAAACCGGAAAAATCTGGACAAGTCGGACTTCCACGGACAGCTCGAAACTCTGGAATTCATCATATTCTGTGGATACAGCAGAAACTAGGAAAATCTGGGTTCGCAGAAATTCTGCGGACACCTCGGAAACCCGATGATCTTTAACGCACGAACCATTAATCGGATGATCATGTAAACCTCCCCTATTTGGATTCCAATGGTCATAAACTCAATACCAAAAAGAAAAACTTTGATAGCATATGAATTTGGATTCTGAAAACTCCCAAATGACTGATTTTCTTGGTGAAGCGATGATGCCCTAAATTTAATAACTAGACCTCTACCATGAAAGCCAGGGTAAGCTCGAAGTTTCAAACACTATCCCTTGAAATGATCAATCTGAAGCACCGGGATCTCACAAGGTATAAGCAGAGTTGGGCTAGACACAAAACATGAAAATCGTGATAACTCTACCAAACCTGATAAATCCGAGCAAATAAATTAAAACCCTAACCTTCACGAAATATAGCAAATTACATGCCTAGAAGGAAAAGTCCTACCCAAGACACCTATCCACAGGGGTATACCCAACATTCGATTG
Organism: Sequoia sempervirens; assembly: GCA_007258455.2. Taxonomy (NCBI): domain Eukaryota; kingdom Viridiplantae; phylum Streptophyta; class Pinopsida; order Cupressales; family Cupressaceae; genus Sequoia; species Sequoia sempervirens. Next base: position 296,210 of record VDFB02084909.1, on the reverse strand, counting down.
ATAAATGAAAGCATGCATAGTGCGGGTGATAAAACTCGTGAAGAGGTGAGTCAACCCTACTTTGCCAAATACACACTATAAAACGAACAAGGGCCGACCTGAAGTGACTACCAATCGACTCGACAGATTTAATCAAAGTGCAAACAAAAGGAGGGGCCAATAATGACTTACCATGGATCAATTTTGAATGAAGCTCAAACTTGAGGAGGTGACTACGAAATAGTGTCCCCTATCAACGAAGACCCAACACCAGCGCTTAAGCAATCCACACACAAGTAGCTTGAATCTAATAATCAAAGCTCAAATGAAGAATTTCAAGCGCCAGAGTAGATAGCAAGTGAATAATGAAATCAAAAGGATGCCAAAAGGCCTTAAATCCACCTGCACTCACGCCAGAGAAGACGTACTTTGAACATTAATGCGCGACAAGACATATCAAGGAAATCCAGAAACCCAAGCCCAAAACGCAATTTAGAAAAAACCAAGCTGAACGGATAATCCGGGTGAGCATGAATTCCGTGGATAATGCATCCTTTTGGATTTTAATGAAGTTCAGGAAAATCCGCCCGAGCCAGAAAATCTTGGATTCCAGCAAAAACCCAGACTTCAAAAATTTCAGCAATAGCTGGACAAAGGACCAAGATTCGGGAAAATCCGCCCGAGCTAGAAAATCCCGGACCCAGGTCAAAACCCGGATTTCGACTAAAACCCAAGTTTAACCAATTCACACCTCAAGGCAAGACCAAAGTTAGCAATACCAACATCTCAAGACCTTGAAAAGACAAGTCTAATAAAAACCAAAGGTCAAAAGACATTGTGAAAAGAGGGTCCCTACTCCGAGTGGGGCGTGTGTGCAAAACTGCACAACAAATGGTGACTCTGCTAGGGAAATGCTCCTGAGCATTTCAATGACAAACTAGAATCAAGAACCCACAACTTATGGCTTCAATTCATTCATCTTGTCACCAGCTATGTTGAAACCAAAGAACCCCCCAGTCACACAAACTTTCCTACACCAGGGTCGAAGTGTGTGCATATGCATTCATTACCTTCCTTTAGCTGCAGCAGGAACCAAACTTGGTCTGAACAAGCTACATAAAGATTCATAATCTAAAAGTAACTTGGATAGAGCCTCGCTGCCAGTCAGGCGCTCATAGCCCCGATGAGGTTATCGTTGTGATCCTCCTGAACATAGCTCTACTGCCAGCTAGGCGTCCATAGCCCCAGTAGAGATATTCAAATTCCCCTAATGAGTTGAATTCAAACTCTTTAAATTTTCAATATTATATTTTTTCTCTCTTTTTTTTTGATACTGCTTGTCTTTTCACTACTTTTACTTCAACCTGTGAACAATGAAGTTCACACTCAGGGATGAGAACCACAGTGGCACTAGAGCAGAAAAAGGATTTTTCACTTGTGCAAACTTCATAAGGACCTTCTGCAACTTTAGGTATCTTTAATATTTTGAAAATATGGGACCCTAATGTATTCCCGTTAAATCTGACTAGAAGACCCTCTGCTTTGGACACAAGGATATGTGACATTGGGTAGAGAATTCATACCATAATGTTCTAGAAAGATGATTAAAGTTCGTAAGGGAAATACCAATAACACCACACCTACTTTGTCACCACTGTCGTACAAATGCAACAAGGGATCCCCAGAAAGAGCAGGAACCAAGAGCAAGAGCAACACAAACCAAAACAAACAAACCAAAGCAAACCTACTCTACCAAAGCAGAACATAACAAACCGAAAGGAAACCTAGTCTAACCAAAACAAGACAATAGAAAGCAACCTAAACTAACTATATACAAAGCAGGGAGCTGAAAATAGCTCAGGACTGGAAATAATGTTTCAAATACTGCCCATTGACAGGCAGTGGAATATCCTCTCCCGTGAGAGTCTTTAGACGGAAGGCATTATCTCCAAGTATTTCAGCAATCTGATATGGACCAAGCCACAGTTTATCAAACTTCCCATGGTCCCCTTTTCGATCATGAGGTTTATCCCAGTATAACACAAGGTCAGAAATCCTAAAGGCCTTGACTTTATCCCTTCTATCAAACCACCTCTTAACTACCCCTTGATGTTTGGCAAAATTCTCAAGGGCATTGTCTCATTTCTCCTCAAGGTGTAATAGTTCTATCAACCTAGCCTCCCTTCTGTCCCCCTCATCATAAAAATCATTAATGAATTGCAAGGTTGGGATCTTGAGTTGAATAGGGAATACTGGCTCTAGACCATACACTAAGTGATAGGGAGATGTTCTGATGGATGATTTAAGCCTTGTACGATCTGCCCAGAGGGAAAACCAAAGCTGGGTATGCCAGTCTTTTGGATTCCTCTCTAGCGGCTTACAGATAATAGTCAATAAGTTCTTATTGGAGGACTTTGCTAAGCCATTACCCTGGGGATAATAATTGGATGCAAACTTTACAATAATGCCATGATCAAAAGCCCAATTTGAAAATTTTAAAGATGCAAAAGCAGGACCATTATCATAGACAACAACAATAGGGCATCCAAATCGATTAAGAATAGAAGATTCTAGAAAATCAATCACTACCTCAGATGTACATTGCCTACAAGCAAAAGCCTCAGTCCATCTTGTGAAATAATCAGTAATAGTTATAATGTACCTGTGTCCCGCAGAAGATGATGGGTTGATGGGGCCTATGAAATCCATACCCCACTGAGCAAAAGGCCTTACCTCAGTGACTGATTGGAGTGGAAGCGCTGCATACCTCTCCTTCGTCACTGCAGTCTGGTAGGTGTGATAGGTCCTGACATGATGGTGGACGTCTTTGAACAACATGGACTAGTAATACCCTGCCCTCAAAATCTGATTTGCTGTGGCAATCGCAGAACCATGGCCAGTGCCATACTTTTCATGAAATTTGTTCATCACTCTTTCAGCTTCCTGCTTCCCAAGACACCTCAAATAAATGCCTTCATAATTTTTCTTGTATAGAACAACTCCCTTTAGCATGAAACTGTCACTCTTTAATCGCAAAGCTCTCCTCTGAACAACATTAAGATGACCTGGAGATTGTTGGTTTAGCAAGTAATAAACTATGTCATCATACCAACCATCTGGAGAAACCTCCTCAAGGTTATAATTTTGAACAGTCAGTTCGGGCCCCATTTCAACCATAGTCTGAGTAAGTCCCTGTCCTCTTACCAACTTCATGGGTTGGATCTCAATATCGTATTCTTGTAGCATCGTCACCCACTTAGCTCTACGCTCACCCAACTCATTCTGCATCAAAAGTAACTTGACTGCAGGATTTGGGATAATTGCATAAACCTTATTCCTGAGGATATAATGTCTAAATTTCTTTACTACTCTGACCAGGGCATACGTCTGCTTTTCCACACTTGGATATTTCAACTCAACATCTTTTAATGATGCACTCATAAAAGCAATGTGATGTTCATTTCCCTCATCAAACTTTTGAGTCAACATTCCTGCACATGAATGGTCTGAAGCAAATGAATAAATGTAAAAGGGCTTACTATAATTAGGACTTACCAATACTGGAGCATCAGCAATGGCTCGTTTGATTTCTGTAAATGCCTCCTTTGCTTCCATAGTCCATTCAACCTTAGCATCTTGCTTCAACATAGCATTCAATGGCTTGATGATTTTAGCAAATCCAGTAATGAATTTTCTAACGAAGTTGATCTTGCCAAAGAAAGACTTCATCTCCTTTTTGCTAGTAGGTGGCTCGATCTTTAGTATGGCCTCCACTCTTTCTAGATCAATAGCAATTCCCTTTTCAGATATAACATGTCCCAGTAGTTTTCCTTCTGTCACTCCGAAAATACATTTCTTAGGATTCAAGGATATGCCAAATTCTCCGCACCTTTGAAACACTTTACGCAAATTAGAGATGTGGTCCCCCCTATTTTTGGAAAAGACAGTTAGGTCGTCCATATAAATAATGATGCATTTTCCTATGATATCCTTGAAGGTAATATCCATAGCCCTTTGAAATGTAGCCCCTGCATTAATGAGACCAAACGACATCCTCTTGTAGGCAAATGTACCCTATTTAGTTGTGAAAGCAGTCTTGTGCCTGTCTTCGTACTGAACCATTACTTGGTTGTACCCTGAATAACCGTCCAGAAAGGACATTATTTGAGATCCATTAACCACTTGAAGTACTTCATCTAATGAAGGGACTGTATAGTTGTCCTTTTTTGACGATCTGTTTAAGTTCCTGAAATCAACACAGAGTCTAATTTCTCCATTCTTTTTCCTTACTAGAATCAAGTTTTCCACCCATGTTGAATGCCTGACAGGAAATATAATTCTGGCAGACAGTAATTTCTGAACTTCTTTCTGTATAAGAGGTTCTAGCAACGCATTGATAGGTCTTTGTCTCTGCCTAAAAGGTTTGACACCTAGCTTCAGGGGTATAGTATGAGTTATGATTGATGTATCATAGGTTTTCAAGTCCTCATAACTCCAGGCTACTATATCCAGAAAGTTATGCAATGCTTCAATTATTCCTTGTCTTTCTTCTGGATTGCATACCTTGCCAATGAAAATGTTTTAGCATTATCCTTAGTTCCCAAGTTGTAAGTATCACACTGTCCATTGATAGATTCTTTCTTAGATTCTTGCTCCTAATCTCTGATCTTATCCACATCAAAAATTCACTCCAACTATACCATCCCTCTGGGAATAGTATTGGACTTCAGATTTATCACTCCCTCCAAATCTAGTTCTGCCTCCTGGAGTTCTGTTTCATCAATGATTTGAGAAGAAAAAACATCTGTGGTTGTGATAAAGTCCAAAATATGTTTCTCATCTTCAAATACCTGAAAGTTAGTAACATTGTCTGGAATTGATGGCACAGGAGTCAACTCTACAGTAAACTTCTTCAAACTTGACAAGGATAAAGGCTGCATAGTGCTTGCTGCCTAGGCTAGAGAATCTGTAGTTTGATTCTTCTGCCGTGGTATCGGTTGAATATTGAAAGCGTCAAATCCTTCAATGAGGTCCCATACCCTATGCCTATAATTGGTCATTCTCCTATCATGGCATGAATATTGTTTCCTTACTTGCTTAATTACTAACTCAGAATCACCAAAAACTTGCAGAATCTTAACCTTTTTCTTGAGTGCCATAAGAAGTCCGTGAATTAATGCCTCATACTTGGCTACATTATTAGTACAGTGAAATTGAAGTCTATGGGCTGCAAAGAAATTTTTACCTTTTGGGCTGATCAGTTCGAACCCTGCCCCAGCTCCATGCTTGGATTTGGATCCATCAAATCTGAGAGTCCAACATTCGACAGTTGCAATCCTCTTCATCACATCCTTCGGCTTATCAGTCCTAGATGGTTCATTGGACAATATCACTTTCTTTCTTTTATAATCTTCCTGAGGGGTTTGCATATCTGTCTCAGCTACCAGGGTTGGATTTAGGCATTTTTGTACTCGTTCTACTGCTGTCTGGCATAAACAACACTCCAACTCTGAATGGGAAGCATTATGAACTCTACACCAATTAGGTAAGAGTAACTCTTCAAAGCTAGTCCTTCTGCCTAGGTGAATTTGATTTTCAACACACTGTCTGATGAAGTCCTGGAAGCTGTCTAAGAGGCTGATCTGATTGTCTTCAGATTCTTCCTCTTCCTTAATGGATTTTGTCAAAACAATAACATTGCTGGATTCTGCCTCTGTATCAATAGGCCTCATATGTAGCATCAATACCTCCTCTGAGTCTGACCCCTCATACTGAGTTGACAACATATAATTTCCCATGCCTACTTCTGATATCAGAACTTCAGTTGAAGTATTTTGATACTCCGTAATCATGTATTTCATTCTTGGCTCTCTCTCAATTCTTATCTGATTTGGCACTCCTTTCCAAGGAAGCCACATGTGAGAGTGATCGGTAGACACATATCCATTCAAGGCCTTAGTAAAATATCTTCCTAGAATTAGGCTATACGCATCAGGGATGTCAGCTACTTGAATATTGATAACCTATTGAATCCTTGGGTCAAAAGCTATCTGCATGTGAATCATGTTTAATTCTCCCACCACATTTACTTCAGTTCTATCCAACTGAGTTACCTTCTTTTGGGAGTCAGGAGGTGTAATTCCTAAAGCTCTACATATTCCAAATGGCATCACATTGGTAGAAGCACTAGAATCCAGTAAACAATTATGTAAATTCTTACCGAATATGCGCACAAAGATCAGAAATGGTGGGGTCTTTGTCTTCCCTTGAAACAAAGTTGGATGGGTATCCACCTAGGCCACTTGAGTCTTGTCCTTCTCTTTTCCTTTATCTCCAGGGGGCAAGTTAGTCTGACTGTGGGCCTGGTTTTGTGTCTTCACAGGCTGAGAACTAGAAATCTTGCTGATATCCTAGCTAGGAGATTTATCGAGGGACACTGGGTGTGCATCATAAGTACCTAGAACTGCCTTCCTAATTGCAGGGAATCTCAATAACTCAAATTCTGAAAGATTTACCTTTAACTTCTTGAACTCCTCAGTGACATACGAAGCCATTTGCTCTTCACTCAGATTTGTAGGGACCTCCCTGGAAGATTCCTCCACCTTATCTTTACTTACTTGAACAACTTTCTCTTTTTGTGAGTCAGTTTGAGCTTGTCCTTCCTTTGCAAGGTACTGCCTAGAAACATGTGGAAATGATGGATTATTACTAGCATTGGGGTCTGGAGGGGTATTGAAATTATTAGGAGGAATGGAGGTAGTGAAAGGTCCCCCAGCCTGTGGACGCCTATGAGGCATATCTCTCAAACCTTGCCTCTGGAACATCTATACTTCTTCAACATAAGCTTCTTCCTTATCCAGAGGGCCATTATCATTCATCGCTTCCTCGTTGAATAACTGAGCAACCTCATCTCAATTGCAGATTTGATCAGCCTTTTCTTTCTGAGAATCAGATCCCTCTTCTGGTACATTTTCTTCACTTGCTGGGAAGGGAGCGTGATTTAATACTAGTATAGGGGAGTCATAGGGAGTGGAGGGAACAATCTCCTGACCATTTGCATTATTTTCTACCTCATACTGGAAAATAGAGGCTGCAGTCTGGAACTCTGGACATTCTAACTCCGAATGTTGGCTTGTCTTATGGAGCCTACACCATCCTGACAAGGCAGCTTCAACCAGATATACACCACTGGGAGGCTTGTCTTGACTGACTGACTGATTTGCAGATTGGTTGACAATTTGATTGACTGGTTGATCCAATGGAGTGGGGACTCCTCCATTATTGGGTCCTATATTCCATGTCCTGCTTTGTCCATGTGATTGCCTCCTATCAAATCCTGGTCCACCACCTTGTCCTCTATCAAAATTTTGCCTCCTATCATTGTTGTATCCTCTGTCATTGTTGTAACCCCTATCCTGATTGTATCCCCTGTCATTGTGGAATCCTCTCTCATTATGCTATCCTCTGTCAACATTCTGCCCTTGTGGAAATTCTCTATTTTGACCGAATTGTATATTCTTCTGAGCAGCTTGTAATTGGCTGTTTTGATTCCTTAGGTAGGTGACCTCTAGATTTAGCTTCTTTATCTGCTCAGCCATTTCATCAATCCTATCCTTATTTGGATCTCCATAGGGGATCTGGCTTGGATTACTCTGAGGAGGGACAGGCATTGTAGCATATCCTATAGACTGATGCAACACTTCAGAATTCTGCAAATAGGCAGGGAAGCTAGTTGGCTACGGCTGATATATAGGCTGGTTGACCTGCTATTGGAGAAAATTCATTATAGGAGAGACCTGGCTCATGGGAGGACCAGGGTGCGGCACCAAAGGTAGTTGAGGTACTAGATTCATGATTGGGGTATGATTGGCGAGCACCTGATTCATTGCCTGAACCTGATTGGGATGTGCAATTGGTCCTAAAGAAGGCAATGGTCCAGTCAAATGTTGCCTTAGATCTGTACTAAGCTTAACAACTTCTGTATAGGCATCAGTTAGGCTAGCTGGAGGGTTGGGTCCCCACTTCAGAAAGGTGGCTGTGAGGCTGTCCAAGGCTTCATAATAGACTCCCAGGGCTGTATTGTTGTCCAAAACATAAGGGTCTTGAAGTCTAGTGTACACACGGTGAAACCTATTATTGAAACTGGATATTGGTTCATTAACCTCTCTCTTGACTCTAGTAAATTATAGATACAATTCATTAGCACTGATGGGTATTCTAAACTTCTGTAAAAAGACAGTTTCAAGATCATTCCAGTTAAGAATTGAACCAGATGGAAGGTGATTGTACCAATAAAAGGCCTCTTCTCCTAGCGAATAAGGAAACAACCTATAGACAACATCCTCATGAACAATCCCTCTGTCCTTGAGACAGGTTTGGAAGATCCTAATATGCTCCTCTACAGTCCTGTTTGGGTCATTAACATGAAATTTTGAACATAAATGCTCAGGATTCTTGGGCATGACATTGTAGGCATTGAAAAATAAGGGAGATGAATTATTAGCAAGGAAAGCCATTGGAAAAAGTGGGGGTGGGGGTTGTGGTTGGTTAACGATAGGCTGGGGTTGTTGAATGGGAACTACCTCAGGGATAGGTATGGCCTCAACTTCAGGAAGTGAAGATGCAGATGATACAGGTGAAGGGATGGGTGATGATGATTCTCCCCTTTTTTGAGTCCTCCTTGACCTAGTGGGGAACTATAATTCCTGTAAATCCTCCTCTCCTAGGGTGGATCTGGTATTTCTTCTATATCTCTCATGAGAGAGCGTTCAAGAAATGATCCAGTGTGCTCATTCAGGCCCTCCTTCTAGTGCCAATCTGTTGATGGTGTTTTCTACACAACAACAACTCAGATAGAATATAATATCCTATCTCTCTTGAAAGGTAATCTTCAAAAGTAAATTACTGAAAATCACCCCAAGGTCTCTCGGGTGTCAGGTCATGACAATGCATAAACAACTTAGATAATATGTGAAAATGATGGTAATCACAATCGGACCTTACTACAAGCAAACTATACCTTTCCAATTTATCAAATCTTGCAATATGATGATCTTAGATCCTAAATCTGACCAAAATAATAAAGAAACAACGAAAGATGAGGGTGCAAGAGATGTAATGAAATCTAAACTATAAACTATTTCTAGGATGAACAATGCGAATGATAAATTCCTGGAATGGACCAATCTCAAATAACCAATTCTTGCTTAACCCACAATGCAGTATCACAAGAACGATGCAATCTTCTAAGGTATATAGATTTTCAAATCATAGATATTCATCCACAATCAAAGTAAGCACAAATAGATGTATGGTCCAGGTTGACTTCACTAGCCTACTACAATCAGATAGTTACTGGGAGTATAGACCAGAGATTGCTACAAACATTCCAAGCAAAAACCATGAACATTATCCACCATACTAATCTAATTCTAGATCTAACACCAAATCCTATATCTTCAAGCAATTTCAAAGATGGAACAACAGGAACCATGCAAGATAAACTAACACAAAGGAATTCACCAGAGAAACCACAATGCCTTCAATTGTATTAGATCATCAAAATGCAGCAACAATTCCACTGTTCTTTTACAATATTTGCTTCAAGAACTAATTACTATCTCCACTACAAAATACTCTAACTCCTTTTAGCTTGTCCCTATTATCTTGCTAATTGACTATCTATCTTCTTACAATGAGGCACAAATGCCTTTTATAGAGAATCCTCAAAACATGTCGGCCCAGCCAAACATTTACAAAATAAAATTGCCAAAACAAGTCGGCCCTAGGAATTTCAAAATAAGGCACACATTAAATGCCGATACATCATCAAGGTTGGCCCAAACACATTCCTCAATGTAGCCTGAATCAACACATGCCCTATAATAATAGGGAAGCATAAATCTCAAAATTGGAATTAACTACTGCCTCCCTTGTCTTTATTCTGATCCAACGATTCCTGAACCTTCAAAAATACGTTATCCAAATCGGCAACATGTGGCAAAGGTAGGATCTTGAGTCGACATTCAATGCAGCCAATTTCCTCTTTTGACTGCTTAACAATTTTATCCCAATCATCCTTATGTGCTTGGTACTTGTCCATCACAGCCAAGTAAGTTGCCGCATCATCCAATTAGTGCCCTGTTATAACATTTTCAGAATCAGGGGCATAGACATCATGCCACCATTCCCTTAATTGTTCTAGGCTCAGGTACTTAGGAGCAATTTTCCTCCTACCAGTCATTATCTCAAAGAATGCAATACATCCATTTTAGACACCAATCAGATCGCCATCCATCTGCTTCTTTTGTTTATGGATCTTCCTAATGGCTTTCTGCCGAATTTGCAAGGCCTCAAACCATTCCCAAGGCTCACTAAGTCTAGATGGAGGAAGGATTCCATCTACAACCAACTGATCCTTACCGTACTCCATAATCACTTTAGACTTTTGCAATAGAAGGTCAATATCCTCCTTGCCTTGAGATAAAACATGTTCTAACAAGTCCTTGGCTCTTACTACATCCTTTCCAATTGAAAGGATTTCCTTTATTGCATCATCTCCTTTCACTTGGACATCCTTCAACCAATCCATTGCAGTCTGGGTAGAAGTCTTCATCCTTTCAATTTCAAAAATAGTTTCCTTAGGCAAGAAACCAGTAGCAGTAGAAGAAGATGGGTGAAGAGATTGCAAAGGCTTCATTAAGTCCTCTAGACACTTCTTAAGCCTCTCATTCTCCCTTTTAAGCTCATGCTTGGACTGTGTTTCTTTCCTTAGTCTCCCAATTATTATTGCACTGGACCCTTCGTACTCTTCAATATCCTGCTCCATAGAAGCGGGTCCAAGATTGATAGTCTGCACATTATAATCTTTTCGAGTGACCTCATCTTTGCTCTTATCAGCAGCAGGGGTGGCAATATGAATAACCCTGTTATTCTCCTCATCCCTTTCTATCTTTGAAACTACCTTAGCCATCTTCTTCTTTTTACCTTTACCAATCTTGGCCAGCATTTTGTCCCAATCGAGGGGGGTGTCCTCAACAATGACCTGTTTCTTTCTTGTAATCTCCTCATCCAACCAATCCAGGACAGCAGGATCCACCCAGATTTCATCTGTCTTGACTTCTTCATGCTGTTCAACGGTCCCATTCTTTTCCTTCGCAGGAGAATGATCACCTTGATTACCTAGCTCAGGCTCTTCTTCCTGCAGAGGTGATGGGGTCTTAATAGGAACATCCCCTTTCTCAGGAGATCTGTTGTCTTTGCTGCTGGCCGGAGAATCCTCATACTGTACCAATGGAGAAGGGTGTATCTCTACATCCTCATCTCAAGCTCAGTTGCTGCACCAAAGAGTTCTCCTTCCTTGAATGGTTCAGACTCTCCACTAGTCTCATGCTCTTCAGGGGTCGCCTGCTCAGGTACACTTAATGAAGGGGAAGTAGCCTTTGGTTGCTCCACAGTGGATGTCATTGGGAGAGGATCTGCCTTTTGTATGGTCTCCTTGGGAGATGGTGTCCTTGACTTCTTGGAGTAAACCCTGGTTTTCTCTCCTGAGCTTTCTACATCAACCACTGGAGGGTTTGCCTCATCCTTGGAAGTCTCTTGATTTTTCTTCTTTGAAACCCTTGTTGTCCTTGTCTTTTTTGGCTCTGGAGGGGCATCTTCCTTTTCTGCCTTCTCAAGTTCCTCCTTCTCTTTGGACTTACCTATTCTTAAGGTTTGACTTCTTTTCTTCCCTTTTGGTTTCCTTTTCTATTCCGGATCACTTTCCTTTGGGCCTCTGATTTTAATTTTGAAGGGTGAGCTCACTTTAGTTTTCCTTTTGGGATCTTCTTCCCCGGATTCCTCTGAGGTAGAAAGAGGATTTAGATTTCCCATTAAATTGAAGGTACAAGGTACCTTCTCACTTTCCAGCTCCCAAACTTTGTGTTTCAACCATGACTTGGTAAACTTCATGACAGGGGCCATCAGGTCTTCCAACTCAGTTACCTCGTTTTCAGCCCAATTTATCTCTCCAATCGATCTATCATTGACCGACTCATATGCATGATCCTGCACTAGATTCCCATCATCCTCCAACTCGTCAGGGATCAACTTGACATTGTACAGTCTGATCACATCAACTGGAAGCCTAGAGTATCATTTCTTCCTTGCCTCAAAGTCATCTTTTATGTTTGCTCAGTAATCCTCTAGGTTATCCTTGTGGTGGTATTCTTTGGTTTCCTTCTTCTGTGCTTCTCCAGTGATGTTAAAATTTGTCCTTTTAGAGTGGAAAGAGAAACCATATGTACTCAATTCATCCCCTGATGCATGAGCCAATTGAATTGAAGGACAAACCTCACTTATGCCAATTTTTAGAGGGAAATCTCCACCAAACCCTATCTTATGCTTTGCCCTTTAACAATACAATCGAACTCACATATCTGCCTTATAACCTCTAATAGCATGATGTGGTCAGTGGGATATCTAGGCAGCCTATATGGACCAGTTTGACATCTGTCAATTCTGATGTAGGAGAAAGTGGGAAACTATATGAACCAAGCTCCATATTTCTTTATTAACTCCTTAGCTCCATCAGACAATCTCACATGTTCTGCATTTTGGAGCAACCTGGTAATATGCATTGTGAATGCATCATTTGCCCTTCTAAAATCCTGATGTCCTAGGTGCAATTCCGGGTATATGTCATAGACTATATCTTGTCCAAATGTTCCCTTTGGATTTAAACCCCTGTATGGGTAGAATCTAGCCAACACATATATCACATAGGAGGACATGGTAAACTTCTTTGTTTCCAGCACATCTCTTAACTGCCTGTCAATCATTACACTGATGAGTCCTTCCCAATGGTAATTAATAGCTTGCTCAATCTTGTTGATCACATGTACCATCTAGTTTTCCAACACCCTAGCACTCTTCAAGCCCACCACTCTGCTCAATAATGTTGTTTCATCATATATGTCTGGTCTGAATTTGATCCTGTGTAACTGCTTGGGCAGTTTTGAAAAATGAGATTTTGGTTTCTCCAACGAAAAATTAATGATCTGCTGGGTTTTGGTGGGCTCATCTTCATAGTAAGTTCTGGCCAAGTCCATCTCCAAGGCACATACACATGGCAAGTCAGGCATATCAAAAGCTCGGGCAATGGAAATGGGATTGAAGTTCGCCAAGACTGTTCCTTCGGTGCTAATGATCCTCTGCGTATCAAAATCATATTGCCAGGCACACTCTAATATCAATTCATAACACTGGACTGCAAGAGGGAACCCTGCTACATGGACCAGTCCAGACTTCATCATTCCCTTGGTCAAGGCCGATAGATCTGTCTGAGCTATTCTTGCCTTAAATTCCTCATATCTCCATGCTCCTACATTAGTGTCGGAGACCTCATACCATACATAAGCTATTTTTCTGTCAGACAACTGACTCTTGGTATCCAATCTCAATCTTTCTGCCTCTATAACTGAGGACCCTTCAGTATCACCTTTGGACTTTCTTGCAGCAGCTTTGCTTGATTCAACCTGCATTCACAACAGATGCTCATGAGCATCCAACTATCATTCATATTTCAATCAAAAGGTTAACCTAGAAACCATATAAAGCAATTAAGATCCATCATTAATCATCAATCTTTGAAAACCCAAAAAAATGAAGCCATCCGGGAAAATGAGGTAAACCGGGAAAATCCAGTCGGGGCGAAATTCGGAGAAATCCGACCCAAACGGACTCCTGCTGCCAAGACATCATTTGTCAAATAAATCATTAATATGGACAAAAGAACTGTGTGATTATCATGAAATTTATTTATTAGCAACAAGAAATCATCATTTAGCATTTACTTCATTACCCCCAACATCGAAAATCGAAAAGGAATGAAACCAGGCAGGAAACTGGAAAAATTCGGATAGGCCGGGCTTCCATAGACAGCTCGAAACTCTGGAATTCATCATATTCTATGGATACGGTAGAAACCGGGAAAATTCGGGTGCGCAGAAATTCTGCAGACACCTCGGAAACCCGATGATCGTTAACGCGAACCATTAATCAGATGATCATGTAAACCTCCACTATTTGGATTCCAATGGTCATAAACTCAATCCCAAAAAGCAAAACTTTGATAGCATATGAATTTGGATTCCCAAAACTCCTAAATGACTGATTTTCATGGTGAAGGGATGATGCCCTAAATTTAATAACTAGACCTCCACCATGAAAGCCAGGGTAAGCTCGAAGTTTCAAACACTATCCCTCGAAATGATCAATCTGAAGCACTGGGATCTCACAAGGTATAAGCAGAGTTGGGCTAGACACAAAACATGAAAATCACGATAACTCTACCAAACCTGATAAATCCGGGCAAATAAACTGAAACCCTAACCTTCACGAAATATAGCAAATTACACGCCTAGAAGGCAAAGTCCTACCCAAGACACTTATCCACAGGGGTATACCCAACATTCGATTGATAAACAAAAGCATGCATAGTGCGGGTGATAAAACTTGTGAAGAGGTGAGTCAACCCTACTTTGCCAAATACACACCATAAAACAAGCAAGGGCCAACCTGAAGTGACTACCAATCGACTTGACAGATTCAATCAAAGTGCAAACAAAAGGAGGGGCCAGCAATGACTTACCATGGATCAATTCTGAACGAAGCTCAAACTTGAGGAGGTGACTGCGTAATAGTGTCCCCTATCAACGAAGACCCAACACCAGCACTTAAGCAATCCACACGCAAGCAGCTTGAATCCAATAATCAAAGCTCAAATGAAGAATTTCAAGCGCCAAAGCAGATAGCAAGTGAATAATGAAATCAAAAGGATGCCAAGAGGCCTTAAATCCACCTACACTCACGCTAGAGAAGACGTACTTCAAACATTAATGCGCAACAAGACGTATCAAGGAAATCCAGAAACCTGAGCCCAAAATGAAATTTTGGAAAAAACCAAGCCGAATGGATAATCCGGGTGAGCACGAATTCCGCGGATAATGCATCCTTTGGGATTTTAACAAAGTTTGGGAAATTCCACCTGAGCCGAAAAATCCTGGATTCCAGCAGAAACTCGGACTTCAAAAATTTCAGCAATAGCCGGACAAAGGATCAGGATCCGGGAAAATCCGCCCGAGCTAGAAAATCCCAGACCCAGGTCAAAACCCGGATTTTGACTAAAACCCAAGTTTAACCAATTCACACCTCAAGGCAAGACCAAAGTCAGCAAGACCAACATCTCAAGACCTTGAAAAGACAAGTCTAATAAAAACCAAAGGTTAAAAGACATTATGAAAAGAGGGTCCCTACTCCGAGTGAGGTGTGTGTGCAAAACTGCACAACAAAGTCATAGGTGTTTTGGCAGACCTTCGTGTGGTTAGCCTGCACCTTTATCAAGTTTTCTACTATACATATTTTGTGTGGTTAAATCTAGCCTTTTTTAAGGGATGTAGAAGGTTTATCACACATTTGCCTTGGCAGATTGATTTGATTCTATATGTAGATCTAAAGTTTTGTAGTTGTTGGGCACAAATTTCATTTCATGAAGGCACGTTTTTCATTTTGGGTGTTGATTCTTGCTATGTAGAGGCATGTTTTTTCTCCATTCCCGAGGGCATTCCTTTTCTCTTTGTAGTGTAGAGATGTTTGTTGAAGGAGGCATTGTTTTGTTTTTGGGAAGAGGTGTAGATTCATTTTGGAGAACAAAAGCCACAACCATGACTTGCACCAGAGGAGTAGTAGATATTTTGAGAGGCTGCGTTTCAACCTTGCTGGCGTGATTTCCTCTTGAGGAAGGCGATTTGTTGCTAGCTCATTTTTAGACTGGAGGTTTTTTAATTGAACTTTATACCTTATAAAGTTTTGATTGAAATATTTCATTTAGGGCTTCTTTGCGCAACAGAAGAAATGGGCCTTGATTTTCCTTTGAAGTTGTTTTGAGGGAATTTAATCCCACATTGGCTATGTGGAAGGTGATTTTTCTATTCAAATAGCACTACGGTGTTGAAAATTGGTGTGAGCAAGTCTCACAGGCATTGGAGAGGTTCGTGATTGTGCTTTGTGAGGAGGTTGCTTGGTTGATCAAGGTGCTTAATTTTTGGCTCAAATTTTTCCCAATAATTAGTTTTTGCTAGGAGATATTCTTTTTTACAAAGTGGTGAAATTTATAATTTTTAGAGGCTACCTTATTGGAGTTTTTTTTGGAGTTTTATAGTGCAATTTTAACATGGATCCCCCTCCAACCATTGAGTTTAGACACTTACCATTTTTGTAGGTGATTAGACATTGTGGGGGGGCTATATAGTCTCTCTCTTTCCCTCTTATGGGGGGGTTGTTGATTGTATATACATGATGTATGTAGTCCTTGGGGGGTGTGATTGAGTCCTCCATCCATGCATCATTTTTTAATTTCTTTTCTCTCTTTTGGAGAGGGGTTTTTTCCCATAGGGTTTTTCTCCTTTTCTCTAGTTGTGAGAGATTTCTTTTTGCATTGTAAATGGGTACCTAAAATGGTTGTGTAGCCGAGACCCATACCACATCTTCATTTTTGCATAATAATTCTCCCTAAGTTACACTTAAGGGGGGGTGTTAGAGTAAATTACATTTATCCACTTAAGTTTACTTAGGCTTTCATTTAGTTTAATTTTTGCATTTATTAATCTAGATGGTTTATTCTTGTGTGGGTAGTTTTCTTACCCGTCAACATTTTCACAACTTTAAAAGCCTATAACATTATGTAATTTATCATCTCATATTCAACATACATTTCTCTTCAGTGAAAGAGCATTGGCTTCTCTCGTTTCTAAAGGTGTTTGTGAAATTGGTATTTCCTGGGAATTTGTTGCTCTATCAAATGTAAAGATGCAAATTGAACAATATTGGAATTCCACTCCAGAGTATCACTGAATGTAAAGGATGTTTTAAAGTTACAAATTGGTAATTGAGATTGTACACCACATCCTAAACATTTTTTGGAACATAGCTAAACAATTTTGTCAAGAATATCCAAAATTGCAAATCTCACAAAAGGCTTTTGGGTCTTGCAAGCCATTTTATTGTACATACCTATTAATGTTTGTAATGCATGTTGTTGTATATACCATGTTGAGTTTTCAATGTATCATGAATTTTTATGCCATATTTGTTCGACTATGCATACTGATGAAATGTTGTAGGAGTGTCATGTAGTGCAACTTCCTAAGTCATCTAGGGAGCTTTTAGATTCATTTTTATGCATTAGAGGTGATGGTTGCTTATTTTATATAAATGATTGTTTAAATGAAACATGTTTGCAACATGGTGGTTTATAGAAGTTTGTAACATTCTTTCATGAGGGAAACAATCATGATTTTGGTAACAAAATTGTTGAAAAAAAAGTTTGAGACAGTCAAATACACATTGAAGAGTGGATGCGAGGGTTCTAGATGCGTCAGGTTGGTTGCAAGAGAGGTAAATATTGCTGATTTTATTTTAGATTTTAAGAAAAAACAATTTCTATAAGTATGCAAGGTGTAGCCACATGCCACAGTGATTGGATAAAAAATTCAAGAATGCTCGCATGTTTTATTGGTTAACCAGGATGCATATAGAGAGGGGTGTACCACATATTTGGAGTTTTTTTGAAGTTGGGCATGGAAAAGGAAAGCATGGTGGCATAGGTACATGTGTGAAGAGAGATTTGGTTAAGGAACAAATGAAGATCAAAGGTGGTGCAACATTCAGTGATGCACATTCTATTATGAATTGGTGTTCTTATGCACTATCACGAGGACACTTGATTCACAAGTGTGTAGGTTATTTTGGTTGGTTGAGGAGGGCATAGTGGGAGACAAAATGGAACATCAAACAATAAGAGATTCTTCAAATATGCAGTCATTTCAAAGCTCAGATGCGAGTTCATGGACCATATGGATAGAAGAGATGGCTTGTTTTTGTCAGAATTATATTCAGTGTGAGTCAAGTGAGTGGGTAGATACATGGATTCCATAATACCTAACCCCTTTATCTGTAGCACAATCCTCGTTAGAAGATGTAATGAAAATTTCACTTGACTATGACCATCTTTCAAATCTTGTACAACCAAGACATGTCTATGCAGTTGTAGCACTATAGGTGAATGAAGAGAGCTTAGACTATTGGTTGGAACGATGTGTACAACTTGGAAAGAAAAAGCTAACACAATCGATGACAGATGATGATGGGTTCATGTATCCTACAGGTTCAGTTGTTGTTTCTCGAACTTGGTTGCATTACCATTTCATCACCATTTAGGTTGTTTACAATAATATAGATTTGTTAGTCTAAACATCTTTTCTAGTTTGCATTACTATTTCATCATCATTTAGGTTGTTTAAACAAAATATAGATTTGTTATTCTAAGTATATTTAGATGTTGATAAAAAACTTATGATCACATAGGTTCAGTTGTTGTTTCTGGAACTTGGTTGCAAACATATATGATTAGAAAGAATGACATACTTGCATTTGAAGACTATGATAAACACAAAACCATTCTCATGTATTCACACCTTATAGCAACAAATGTTAAGTTATTGAGACATCATGCTAGACCCAAAATAAAATAAAATGGAAAATTAGTAGTGTTGATCATGAAGCATTACTGGAAAATCTAAAGGTAAGAGATGACCCTTCAGGCACACTTGAGTAGTGGATCATTTGATGTATGGGATAGGTATGATATTGTTCACCACATTTTGATATTGTTTATCTGCTAAGGTTCATTATTTAGGTTGTTTAGAATAATATAGATTTTCTATTCTAAGCATCTTTTCTAGTTTGCATTACCAATTCATCATCATTTAGGTTGTTTAGAATAATATAGATTTGTTAGTCTAAGCATCTTTTCTATCGTGACCATATAGATTTCTCATTCAAAGTATATTGCAATGTTCTTGGAATGATTGATCACGGAGCTATTGCAATAATATCCAACTCTAATCCTTTGATAGAGGTATGCGACATTTTAGAATACTATAGATTTGTTATTCTAAGCATCTTTTCTCATTTGCATTACCATTTCATCATCATTTAGGTTGATTAGAATAATATAGATTTTCTATTCTAAGCATCTTTTCTAGTTTGCATTACCAATTCATCATCATTCAGGTTGTTTAGAATAATATATATTTGTTAGTCTAAGCATCTTTTCTATTGTGACCATATAGATTTCTCATTCGAAGTATATTGCAATGTTCTTGGCACAATTGATCATGGAGATGTTACAACAATAGCCAGCTCTGATCCTTTGGCAGAGGTATGCGACATATTAGAATAATATAGATTTGTTATTGTAAGCATCTTTTATAGTTTGCATTACCATTGCATCATCAATTAGGTTGTTTAGAATTATATAGATTTTTTTATTCTAAGCATATTTTCTAGTTTGTATTACCATTTATCATCACTTAGGTTGTTTAGAATAATATAGATTTGTTATTCTGAACATCTTTTCTATTGTATGTAGTTTAACTGCTACCTTGATGGTTTGTACAGGTGCTTGTCACTCCAGAACATCAACATGCTACTGTTGTGGAAGACTATGTTGATCACAAAGGAAACACGTGATCTATTTCCTTCCCCTACTGGGAAATGACTATGTATTAGGTTCTTTTGTTGTATGCCTACGTGGAATTTTGTAAATACTATATTTGATAACAATTCTTGAATGATAATATCATGCATATTGTGTATACTTTATGTGTATTCAAGTGTATACTTTACAACTTATGTTTATACTTTATCACTTATGAGTATTCCAATGTATACTTTATGACCTACATGATTTCATGTGTATACTTTGTATTCATGTGTGTAGTTCATGACTTAAGTGTATTTGAGTAAATTATGATTCACTTTTTTACTTACTCACGAGGAACAAAACAAACCCTAAACCCCTTTGCACCTTTACATCACATCCATATGACCCTTTTTCCATCAACTGAAAACTTGACACCATAGGAAAACACCTGAGAGGTATCAAAAATTGAGATAGATTATTGTAGAGGGGCCTTACATGATCCTATGGACTTAGACAGATTGTTTCTAGGTGACACGGTTTCTGAGTAATAACCCGTCAAAGATTGAGCTGCCTTTTAGCACTTTAGACTCTTAAGGGAAATTGTTGATCTAATGTAGCTTAGAGTGGTTTAACATGTTGGGGTACAAAAGAGGACCATTCCTAGTTTAAACGTACCCATCCGAATGTGTTGGAATAGTTCGTTTGGTTGTACAAGTTGCAGAATGAAAGTTGCACCACTTTGCAACTTTACACTGCTTGCATTTGATTGGTTGTACAAGTTGCAGAACGAAAGTTGCACCACTTTGCAACTTTACACTGCTTGCATTTGATAACTTTTTCCTCAACTGAAAGCTCATCACCATGGGAAAACATCTCCGAGATAGAAAAAATTGAGATATGATATTGTAGAGGGTCCCAACAGGATCCCTTAGCCTGAGATGAAGAGTCTGTAAGTGTCATGGTTTTTGACAAGTAGCCCTTCAAAGATTGCTGCCTTTTAGCACTTTGGACTCTTAAGGGAAATCGTCGGTCCAATGTAGCTTGGATTGGTTCAATGTGCTTGGGTGCAAAAGAGGACTATGCCTAGAATAAATATATCCATCTGAACATGTTGGAACAATTTGTTTGGTCGTATGAGTTGTAGAATGAAAGTTGCACCACTTTGCAACTATACACTGCTTGCATTTGACAACTTTTTCCTCAACTGAAAACTCGTCACCATGAGAAAATGCCTCCGAGATAGACAAAACCAAGAGAGGTTATTATAGAGAATTCCAACACAATCCCATAGCCTCAGACAAAGAGTCTGTAAGCATCATAGTTTCCAAGAAATAGCCTGTCAATGATTGCTTCCTTTTAACACTTTGGACTCTTAAGGAAAATCGCCGATCCAATGTAGCTCAAAGTGATTCAACATGTTTGGGTGCAAAAGAGGACCATTCCTAGCATAAACGTACCCATCCAGACATGTTGAAACAGTCTGTTTGGTCGTACGAGTTGCAAAACAAAAGTTGCACCACTTTGCAACTTTACATTGCTTGCATTTAACAACTTTTTCCTTAATTGAAAACTCATCACCATAGGAAAAAACCTCTGAGGTAGAAAAAACCAAGAGAGGTTATTGAAGAAGGTTCCAACATGATCCTGTAGCCTCAGAAAGAGTTTGTAAGCATCATGGTTTCTGGGTAATAGCTCATCAAAGATTGTTTCCCTTTTACACTTTGGACTCTTAAGGGAAATAATCGATCTGATATAGCTCAAAGTTATTTGGAATGTTTGGGTACAAAAGAGGACCATTCGTAGCATAAATGTACCATCCAGACGTGTTGGAATAGTCTGTTTGGTTGTACGAGTTGTAGAACGAAAGTTGCACCACTTTGCAACTTTACACTATTTGCATTTGACAACTTTTTCCTCAACTGAAAACTCGTCACCACAGGAAAATGCCTCCAAGATAGAAAAATTGAGAGAGGTTATTGTAGAGGGTTACAACACGATCCCATAGCCTTAAACAAATATTTTTTAAGCATCACATTCTCTGAGTAATAGCCGTCAAATATTGTTTCCTTTTTGCACTTTGGACTCTTAAGGGATATTGTCGGTCCACTGTAGCTCTAACTGTTTCAACATGTTTGGGTTCGAAATAGGGCCATTTCTAGCCTAAAATTACCTATCCACATGCAATGGAACTATTTTTTAGAGTAGACTAACCTCCTTTTCATTGACAATAACATCTTCTTCTTATCTTTTCATTCCTTTTGTAAGTGGTTAATTTTAGTCTTCAATTATTTTGTTTCAATTTCAATTCTTAGGAAAACAAGATCCCTTTGTTCAAGATAGAGTTTTTTCTTAGGACAACAACTTCATTTGTTCAAATCTACCTTAACCATCATCTCTCACTTTCTTTGCCTGCACAAATTCTTACCAAATACAAAACCTCAATTGTGTTAGGTTCAATGGCATATATGACATTAATTGTGATATAGAAAGTTTGGTGTGGGTCAAGGTTGATTGAAATATACATGAAAATATCATATCAGTGTTATTTCTTTTGTGCAAAGCGTCCATTATGACTAGTGTGCATCAAGCCCATATAGTATGCCTAGTTTGCTTATTGATGCATTATGGTTAGCAACATTCATTGTTGCACATTATGATAATACAAATTACACGTTGAAGGTCAATTAACATGCATGCCATGGAGTTGTATTTGGTTTGTTTAATGTTAGTATCACACTTACTTGGTCTATTTAATGGTTTCATCATGGTTGAGTGATGTCTTAATTGTTGATCATGATTATTGTATAGATTTCACATGAATAATCTAATTAACATGTATCTTGTTCAGTTGTAAGGACTTTGTTTGAAGGTTGCATCAAACCCCTATGGTTGAAAGATAGTGATTCTTATTCAAGATGATTTTATACCTTTTACATGTTATTAAGCTTGAATGAACATTGTGTGACATTTATTTTTATCGAGATGATTATATTACTTTCAAATGAACATTTTAACATGACATATATTTCATTAAGTTGTATCCATTTTTCATTAATTTTAACTTCTTTTGAAATAAAAATTAGCTACCCACTTCATTACACGAGTTCAAAGAAATATGGTCTCATGGAATGTAATGTATGTGAACCTTAATATGAATGAACTCTAACATAGATGGATTACCAATTGTAATTCATAAGTTCTATTAAAATGCAATTTCATTAATCTATAACATACATTATCAATCGCAACTTTAAACCATTCTAAGATAATTATACATTCCATTTTGAAAATTCAAAGTAGAAAGACATGCACACGAGGAAAAAATTAGATTGAATATCAATTCTTATATATCAAAATGTAGAATAATTGTGTTTATGCATATAAAAATTTGGCATATGCCTACTTAGAACAAGTTTTACAAAATATGGCATATATGCCATCTCAAGATCTATCAAACCCTAAGTACATATCAATCTATATTATATCCTAATCTTGTGCTGGACCATCAAAATCGAGCCTCCTCAAAGAAGTTAGTTTCTCTGAAGTTTCCTGCACAATAACAATTCAAACCACAAATTAGATTAATTATGTGAATGGTTGACAAGATAGACTAGTAAATAGAAACTTATATACTATCATTTATAAATTATGAATTTAACATCAAAATCCATATACATGTACTATATTATATCAATAATGCAATTCTTGTTTACCTCAAGTCTTGCTCTTTTTTCTGCAAGATGGTATGCATATGATTGTCCCTTAGGATGATCGAGAGTCCTCGTATAAAGTAATGGTCTCACACTCGTCACAGTGTTGAGTCAAGCAAAGGACTATAGCAGATAAAATAAAAATGATACAAATTAACATATAATTGTTGAAAAATAATCATATATACTAAACATGCATCTAATCCCATCTAAACGTAAATATTTGCAATTTAAAATAAACACATACTTGTTGTGATGCTATGACACTAGATGGGCTCATAGTGGATGAATCGGCTAAGATGGTTTCCTATATAAAAATGACAAGAATGTAACACAATTTAAATGCACATGCACATATAATCATAATGTTGAGAATAATAAAAATATATACCTATTGTGCAACTTCATCCAATGGGTCAAACCCAATCAACAAAGTTGTATAAGAACCAGGTTGCTGCATAAAAAGACAAGATTACATTAGACTATCAATATATGTAGTATATGTATTTAAACATAATTTATATTTAAAAAAATAACATCTAAAATAACAATTTAAATAATATCGTATACTGATTCTCTAGGGAAAATGAAATGGCAATATGCATAGCCTCCTGCACTTGCAACATCTGCTCCTCTGACAACAACTGTTAAAGATTCCAGCACACAAACATTTATTAGTACAGGTATATCTCATAAAATATGAAAGAATTTACATAAAACACACTATGAAATTACTTTAAGTCTTACTGGTCCTCCCATATCATCCCTGGTAGTTGATGTTTCTCTTGCAAATGGTCCACTCCATGATTTATCAACTCCTATATCTGACATATCATGAACCTCATAGTCAGATGTGTCTATGGTAGCCTCAGTGGACCATCGAAGAGGACCCAAACATAAATTGTTGCATGTCATGCAATGATGAGGCACACAAATATGTCCTAAAGAGGATGGTGTACCAGTGGGATTTGATGGTGGTGTACCACTGGGAGTTGATGCAACAAGTGCACCACCATCATGCTGGGATGTATCAGGTCCAACACCATCGTGATGGGACGCACTGTCAAATGGTTGCACAACATGATGGCTCTATGTGACCAAATGATTACTCAATGAATGTAAGGAATAAATGCTCAGATTCCCTGCATCTACAACAATCTCAGGGTAAGGTAGTGGAGTCAGGGCAGCAATAGGTGGAGCAGGATGAACTAGGGTGACTCGACATACTCTAAGTCTATCCTGTGGCATCCCTCTACCAACACCTTGGCAATCTCGCATGTCAAAGTAATTGACATGTTTTCCTAGCACAAACTCAACATATAATTTTTAGAGAAAATATTGAGGGACATCAAGATTGTTGTTGGGTAGTTTATCAAAAACCATCCATGAACATCTCTAGAAATTATCTAATATGCATCTATGGGTGCACCATTTAATTGAAAATTTTGGTTTTGACACATTTACAGGCTATCTTGTTTTGTGATCGATGAATAACTAAACTAATTGGGCTTTGTCAATATCAAGTTCCCTTGCCTCATCATATGATAATCCGTCGACATAAAATTGCCTTTGTTCCTCTCGCCACTATATAAATCTATTGTGCTGATTTGTCAAAGTTTAAACATTTGAAATGATTGTTTCCAAAGTGTTTTTCATGTCTGATAGCTCAGTTAGTATCTCATAGATTCAACATACATTTTCTCAATTTATCTAATTTTTTATTAATAGATTCATGTATTGTTGGCATGTTTTGGTTTGGAAACAATGATCGTAGTGAAGGAGGATTTGGAGGGTTTTCAAATTGTGTGGGGTTAGGGTTTTCATCTTGTGTAGGGTTAGGGTTTTCATGTTGATCCATTTTAAGCCTATTAATTGATAAAAAAATTCAAAATTAACAATGATTTTAATGCAATAAAAAACCTATCAAATTTACCCTAGATTTTGACTAAAATTAAAAAAAACAATGCAAAAAGAATATAAATTGAATAAAACCATAAAAATCCAAACATACCTTTCAAATTTGAATGATTTTGAGCAAAATGATTCCCTATGAACATATATCCAAGTTGGTTACTAAAAAAAACATGCACAATGAGCTAAATATGAGCTCTCAAATTTTTCTTTTTAATTTATAACATAGGAAACAAATATCCATTTCAAAACAAATATCTGTTTCCTGTTTTATAATTTTTTTAATATATGGTCAGGTCTAGGACCCGACCATATATTAATTGGTGATGTTGTTTTCAAATGTATAATATTATAATATATATTAATATAATATGTATTATATTATAATATAATAAATAATATAATATATATTATATTATATAATAATATATATATTATATTATATTATATATATTATATTATATTATATATTATATATTATAAATAATATAATAATATATTATAAATAATATAATAATATAATATAATATAATATTATAAAATATTATATTATATTATATTATAATATGGGGTTGGGGCCCTAGATCGGTTGGCTAAATCTTTCCTATTGTAGGAGGTTGGTCATGAGGTCTAGTCTCCCCACCCCCGTGTACCGTGTTGCGCCAGTGCCACTAGTCACGTTAAAATATAATATTATATTACATTATAATATTATAATATTATATTATATTATATTATAGGGGTTGGGGCCCTAGCTCGGGGCTAAATCTTTCTTGTTGCAGGAGGTTAGTCACGAGGTCTAGTCTCCCCACCCCTGTGGTACCAAAGGGCGTGTCGCGTCTCCCCCACCCCCATGGTACAGAAGGGCGTGTCGCGTCTCCCCCACCCCCATGGTACCAAAGGGCGTGTCGCTCCTGCTACCCGATTCCTGCAATCTAGAAAATAAAAAATATTATAATATAACATTATATTAATTATATAATATAACATTATATTAATTATATAATATTATATTATATAATAATATAATATTCTATTCTATTATAATATATTATATAATAATATAATATTATATAATCATAAAATTTAATAAATTTAATATTATATTTAATATATAATATTTAATATCATATAAATATTATAATAAAATATAATATTATATTATATTTAATATATAATATGTAATATTATATAAATATTATAATAAAATAAAATATTATATTATATTAAATATAATATTATAATATATTAAATATATTATTATATAATATTAAATTAACAAACATTATAATAATGTGGTTTTAAAAAATAATAGTATAATAATTTACATATGTTGTATATGATAAATATATTAAAAAAATATTATAATATATAAAATTAAAAAATTGGTTGGGCCTAGACTTGACGGAATTAAAAATTCTGACTTAAACTAAATGAATATTCCTTTAGAAACAGATATAACAGATATCCATTTCGGTTTGGTATTACCAAACCAAAACAGATATTATACCCAAGCCTACAAAAAGTCAAAGGAAGTAATTTCATGTTTTTGGGCATGTTAAAAATGCCTTTTTTCACATCACCACTTTTTGGACCCCCATGATCTTGCAGAAACCTTGTATGGGTTTCCTTAAGGAATATGATTCTCTGGCTAGGAAATTTTTATGGGTTGGAAATCTTGTGCATCATAAGTGGAGCTTGGTTAGTTGGGACCAGGTGTGTGAGTGTGGTGGTTTGGGTCTTAGGAAAGCTGGGAACAATAGTCTTGCTCTTGCTACAAAATTATACTAGAGGTGGTGCACTCCCTCTGATTAGCCCTGGGCCCAAATTTTGAACTTTAAGTATCTTGGTGGTGTTGTTGACGAGGACATCCCATGCATGGTTTAGATGGTAAAGGTTCTATGATCTGGAGGACTATAAAAAGGGGTGCCACCCTTATTAAGGATGGTCTTTTTTGGATTATTAATAAGGGTGATCGCACTCACTTTTGGTCAAATTCTTGGGATGGTCATTTTTTGATTCTTTCATCTCATCTTATCTTCGGGCTTTAGGTGAGATTTTTGTGGAGGCTAGTTGGGCCAATGTGGAGAGCTTCAAATGGTGTTCCTTATTGGGGATATCTTTGGTGTATTAGTGGCATCACTCCCTTAATTGGCCTTTGGGGGGTTCTCAGGAGGAGCAAAATTCCTTGGCTTTGATTCTTGCTAAGCATCCATGTTGCTCTTTTGAGGATAGGGATGTGTTGTCCTGGGGTCATGGCCTAAAGGGAAGTACATGGTGGCATAGGGTTATGCTACTTTACTGAGTCAATAGGGGGACTTAGGGAGTATCCTGGTGGAAATAAATTTGGAATGAAAATGGATGGCCTAAGTGTAATTTATTTATGCGGTTGTTAAGTTGAATAAATGCCTTACTTGGGAGAATATTAGGAAAAAAGGTTTATGTGGCTCATCAATTTGCTTTCTTTGTAGGAACAATGAGGAAAGCTCTAACCATCTCTTCTTTCAGTGCTCTCTCTCATTGGATATTTGGAGGTTGTGGTGGAAGTTATGGAAGAGACCATTTTTACATGCTTCATCTCTACATGATCTTTGAGAGAACTTGGGCCTCCCTTTGGCCTTTGCTTCTTTCTTGGTGGCGACCTGGGATTTGGGTCCCTCCCTAATTATCTGGTAGATTTGGCTAGAGAGAAATAGGAAAATTTTCTAGGATTGAAGGCAAGATGTTCTTTTGATTTGGTTTAAAGTATGCTTAAGGAGACTATAGAGGCTAAGTTTGTTTTGGTGGAGCCTTTGTCCTTGATCGACTCTAGTATTTCCTCCCTCTTGGGGCTTTCTTTGGCTTTTATGACTCATGCTCATCCATGGCCTAGGATGAAGGTATCTAGAAAGGTGAGTTGGGTGGGTAGGTGGAGTCTGCCTCCTAAGGGTTTTTGTAAAATTAACATGGATGGGTCTACTAGGGTTAACCCAGGGGTTATTGGTATCAGCGATGTGGGTCGTGATAGAAAAGGTTGTGCTTAGTTTTTTTTTCTCCATTTATATGGGAGTGCACTCTAATAATCAAATGGAGACCTGGGCTATTCTTACAACCTTGGAGAGAGCATGTATGTTGGGGTGGAAGAAGGTGATCTACGAAATGGACTCTATGATTCATTATTTTTCTAAACAAATAAGATTTCTAGAATTCTTCATGGCGATTTGGTGTGATTTCTAAACATATTCTTAATCTAGCCTCAAATTTTGAATCTATTTCCTTTGTGTATATCCCTTGGGAGTGGAACAAAGTAGTTGATTATCTTTCTAAATGGGCATCTAAGGATTTGGAGGAGTGGTCTATTCAAAATTGATGTTAGTTAGATCAACAAACAAGTCAATTGCTGGATTGGTTTCTCCATGAGGGCTAAATAGGTTAGTTGTGTAGGGTTGGCTTGGCTGTATTCCTTTGGTGTTGGGTGGATGGTTGGTGTGGTGGTCTTTTGGATGCTTTTATCTCTTCTTTTGAGCTTGGCTTTGATATTAGTTTGAAGGTTTGGGGATCGTTTCTCCCCTATTGTAATTCTTTTCCTCTCTTTTAAAAAATTTTGACCCCCTTTTTAAAAAAAATAAAAAATAAAAAAAACCTCTAACATGGGAATGTAGGAATTCCATATGTCATCTCCACAGTCTCTAAATGCATGCAAACTGAAATAGAGAACATGCACTAGTCCTAACTAACCAAAAAAGAAACTTGTCAATCATGCAAGGACATGCACCAACATGCAACAAGATGCAAGGCACCCAAGTCCAATATTTTACGCAACTATTAAGTAGCCTTGACATGCATGGTGTCCAACTAGAGAAAATCAAGCCAACTACCAATTTTGAACTCTCCTTTGACTTCTAGTCAACTTGACTAGTTGTCATAGTTCGGTTTAACATATTTCCAAAATCCGCCAAGTGATAACTCCAAAAGCAAGGACACATGTCACTATGGAACACCTTTGAGATGTTTTCACAAGCACCTCTTCCCAAATGAGTGCCCAAGTGATAAGTGGCACAATTCTATGCTCCCCACCAAACTTGTAGGAAGCCAACTTGTCAATGGGTCCCACAAATTGATTTATCAACTTAGAAACACATCATTTAGGATTTAATTAATAAAATATGTAACAAATGTGACTAATTTAATTAATTAAATAATATTGGGACTCTCTAAGGTTGAGACACCTCAATCCCAACATTCTCCCACTTGTCAAAGACCTTACAGAAGTCACACTATCACTACTCGGGCCACAAGGCCCATGGAACTGACACACCATCTAAACTTCTCTATGCTCACTAGCTTCGTCAATGTATCTGTAGTATTTACGAAAGTATCAACCTTTTCCAAATTCACCTTTCCATATTCTACCATATCACAAACAAAGTGAAACTGCACATCAATGTGCTTTGTTGTAGCATGGAAAGTAGGATTCTGTGCTAAATAAACAACACTCTGGCTATCACAACAAATATTAATTATCATGTATAAAAACCAATATTAGAACACAACCTCTTAACCCAAATGGCTTCTTTGCAAGCATGAGTAGTTTCCATGTACTCTACTTTTGTAGTGGACAAAGCGACTACTACCTACTGCTTACTCATCCAACTTATAACACCACCAAACATCATGAAAACATATCCATTGGTGGATCATTTGTTGTCAATGTCACCTACCCAATCAGAATCCACATATCCATGAATGCTCACTAAATTTCAAGATCTAGTAGGATAACCATGAAAACATAGGGCATACTTGGAAGTACCCTACAAATATTTGAACACTCTCTTCACCGCATCCCAATGTTCCCATCCAGGATTAGCCATAAGCTGACTAAGGACTCCCACTACTTAGACAATGGTTGACCTTATACAAACCATAACATACATAAAGCTACCAACATCACTCACATATGGTACTCTAATCATGTCCTTCATCTTGGTAAAATATTTTGGACAATCCTCCACAAAAAGCTTCATCCCCTACCTTATAGGAATAAATAACTATTTGCAAGTTGTCATGCTAAATATATCCAACATAGAGTTCACATACTTTCTCTGTCATAACGAAAATTTCTATTAGATCTATCTCTTCTAATCTCCATCCCCAAAATATACCTCGCTACACCTAGATCTTTCACTTCAAACTGTGCTGACAACTGAGACTTCAAATATGAAATAATCCCACCATTCCCAATAAACAACATATCATCCACATACAAGACTATGATGAGAATGCAACCATTATCAATCTTGTAATAGACACAATGATTAGATTTAGATCTCAAAAATACCAAAGACAACACATAGGTGTCAAACTTTTGGTACCACATTCTAGGAGATTTTTTTAAACTATAAAAAGATTTATTAAGCTTGTATACTAGGTTATCTTTACCTTTCTCAATGAAATTCTCTGGTTGTGACATATAAATTTCTTTTTCCAAATCACCATGAAGGTATGTTGTCTTCACATCCATCTATTCCACTTCTAGATCATAAGTAGTTGAAAGTGATATTAGGAACCTAATAGATGACAACTTTACTACAAGAGAAAATATATCACCATAATCAATTCCCTCCACCTGAGAATACCCTTTTGCAACCAACCATGCTTTATGCTTCTCAACACTGCCATCTATACCAATTTTCTTCTTGAACACTCATTTGCATCCAACAAGTTTCTATCCTTTAGACGAAGGTACCAGATTCCATGTGGTATTCTCCTTCAATGTAGTGATCTCTTCATTCATGGCTTCCATCCAAGAATTTGTATCATGCATACCCATAGCCTCTCTAACATTCCTAGTCTCATCAGTGTTATCAATCAAAGAAAATATGCAACTAGAATTCAACATAGAATATCTAGATCTTTTTGGTTTTCGTCTAACATGCGTACACCTCCTAACTTGTTGAGGTTGAGGTTCTTGATCTTCTTCAAAGCTTTCAGAGTTGCTTGATCCCTCCTCATCATTAGGTCCAACAAGTGTTCCTAGTTCATCTTTCTTCGGAGTAGGTGGGATCTAAACTACTTCCTTTTCTTGTTTCTCTTTTGTCAAGCTAGATGCAAATCAATAGTGGAAGGTTTCAACTCTTAGAAGACCACACTTCTACTATAGAGAACCATCTCTACAACTTGATCCCAAAGCTTGTAACCCTTCACACCGACACCATAGCTAATGAAGATACATTTAACTACCTTGTTCTATAATTTAGATATTTTCTCACTAGGAACATGAGCGTATTCCTACAACCAAAGACTCTGAGATGTCTCATCAAGGGATTCACACTAGACCATGCCTCCATGCATGTCTTTTCAATAAGCACTAAAGTAGGAGACTTGTTAATTAAATAACATGCAATAGCTACAACTTTAGCCTAAAATTTTTGTTCAAGGCCAACACCACTTAACATACTGCTATCCCTCTCCATCAACATTTTTTCCATCCTCTCTATAACTCCATTTTGTTGTGTGGTGTATGGAGTTGCCTTGTGTCTCTCAATCCAATGGTCCTTAAAAAACCTAACAAATTCTAACAAACAAAATTAAGGACACATAATCTACAGAGAGGGGGGTGAATTAGTAAATTAAACAATTTAAAACAATTCTGAAAAGCTTTCCAATTACTTAATAGACTTTTAACATGAAGGGAACTGAACCAAAAGTAAAACAATCATAACACAACACAAGATCACACATAACACCAAATTTTTTATGTGGAAACCCAAAAAGGGAAAAACCATGGTGATAAGCTCTGATAAGTAGAAATATAATAATGAAACTTTACAATATGAAGTAGGCTCCAATCTACAGGAGACACCAATCTCCAAATGATTCAGTACACACCAACCTATAGGAAGCACCAATCCCCACTTGAACAAAAACACCAATCCTTTTCGGGACAATATAACATGAAGTAGGCACCAACCTACCAAAATAAAAATAATGGCATATTTGAGATATGACACCACTCTCTTTTCTTCACACTTTTGCTACGACACAACTATACATCCCACTAATTACTTTCACTATACATCCCACTAATTAATTTCACTATTATTGTTAATGGATGCACTCAATTACTCTTAAAAATACATACTTGAACACACTGATCAAATGATACTCATCGTCTTGATGATTCATAGATGCATATATAGAAACTCTTCTATGTCATCTAGGGATCCACACCAACCTAGAAAACATAGGATGGACCTAATTCAAATTACATGAAACATGTAATACACGGGTCCAATATTGTCGCCAACAACACTTGACATCTTGTGCCACTAAGGGAACCTTAAACATGTCCTATCCTCACTCCATACACTTGAAAAAATTACCACATGCTTGTAGCCATTACCACACTTTCCTCAAACTCGAAATATCTTGATGATACTTTTGATACTTCAAACTCCTTGTGCATTGAGTCACACCACTGAAAACTTAGGAACATGATATAACTAGTGTAGGCATAATCTCCTTCCAAATTGCTGAGCTACAATGCATTTCTTAAATAAATTCCACCCATATTAATTAATTTCTCTATCCAAAAGATATCCTCTTGGACCACCACAAACATTTTTGATTGCATACCCAACATGGTATTATAAATACATGAACTATCTAAGAGTAGTCACACCATGACAAACATGATACAAGATATGATTGATTAGATAATATACACACTATCAACCAACACTTGAGACCTTTAGATTGTTGTCAATACTTTTACTCCTACAATATTTCTTTAACTTTGACAACTTTCACAACTGACATCCTTGACACCCTTTGATAATCACTAATAGAAGCAATGACCTGCTAACTTCAGTTTGACATCAATGACAATGTATGCTCAAAAATATCCTCCTTTTTCATTTATGGAAAATAGAAAAAATGTTGGGACCACCAAAACACACACTAGAACAACATAAATAATAATTCTAAATGATTCATGTGATGTTCTAATCACTCCCCTATGAAAGATATGGAATTGAATAAAAAGAAAGAAAAGATAGTTATTCTTTCTAAGAAATTCAACATTCACCTGTTGGAAACACAAGGGCAAACAATTGAGAGGAGGGGGTGAATTAGTTGTCACTGAATTTCAAAATTATTAAACTTATTAATCCTTATTCTCAAATCTAATCAATATCAATGAAAGCATGAATCAACAACACATTAGAAACACACATAACACCAAGATTTTTATGTGGAAACCCTGTTAGGGGAAAAACCATAGTGGAGGTCAATCCACAAGATTATACCTTGTTAAAAGTATAAGAGGAATAAATGGGGAATGCACATGCATTCAAACACACTACCTAGAGCTTATTTCTCAATTACAAAGGAAGACACACTGTCTTACAAAAAGATTCAGATTACAACCATCTAGATTTTGAACTGAGAAAATAGCATTTGCTAATGCCTGATTACAGTTCCGGTTAAGCACATGAACACTTCTTCAATCTTCTTCACTTTTCTTCACACTTTGCTATGCCTTCGAATGATTTGAACAATATTCACACACACACATAGAAGCACACCCTTGCACACTTCAATTCAAATAAACAATCACTCTTATATATCCACAACATGAAATTACATTCGCTACAATTCAGCCACAAAGAAATAATAAAATGAATACAAACTGCCGGCCCAAAATAATAGATAATTTTCAATGAAAATCAACTAAGGTTAGCCACAACATTTAGTGAAGACCCAAATCAACATTTCCAACACAAAAAAACTCCAATTAATTTCTCCTCAAAGATCCACAACATGCTTGAACACCTTGTTGGCCAAGAACAAGAAAAACATGAACAT
This sequence comes from Sequoia sempervirens, assembly GCA_007258455.2. NCBI lineage: Eukaryota > Viridiplantae > Streptophyta > Pinopsida > Cupressales > Cupressaceae > Sequoia > Sequoia sempervirens. Next base: position 262,241 of record VDFB02084909.1, on the reverse strand, counting down.
GCACAAGAAAATCGCCATCCATGAGCACAACGATCAATGAGAACATGCAAAAAGATAGAGAAGGATATGGAAACATCCACAAACATTATGAAACATTAGATAAGCATCCACAAAAATTGAACTAACTGGAATCACATAATCTTCAATCAGAATCACCAACTGAAGCAACAAGAAAACTATCAGAATGTAAATCTTCATAACTCGATCAAATCTTCACATAGATCTTTGAAACTCAATGTGCGGATAAACTAGATACACTAAAAAACAAACCCTTTAGTCCACAACCTCTGATCAACAATGTATGGAACTCACCGACATATAGAACATCACTTCACCACTGACAACCTGCAACTCATTTATTACAATTTTCTTAATATCCTCGACATGTACAACTTCAAATGCACTAATGCTAATAGTGTTGACATCAATGAAAACCACATATCAACAACAAAACCACAACATCCAACAATCTCCCCCTTTGGCATTGATGGCAACACATGATGTTAAAAACACCATCAACACAACTATCTCTTAACACTTACTCCCCCTTAGGTTTTGACTCTTTTTCTCCTCAACTCTTTCACATGATCTTCTCCCCACAAGGCTCTTTTCCCCATATAATCACCAATTTTTTACATCAATCTTCTCCCTCTTTGACATCAATGACAAAGATCTCTAAGATCTGAGCCACATATCTTAATTTTTGAACCATCTAACTACTCCCCCTGAGCAGCAGCCACCACAACATCAATCTGAAAAAAGATATGATTATGAAATGCACAGACTGATGTAATGCAATGTATCCTTAGTTCTGATTAGGAGGGGTAATCACCCCTAACTTCCCTCTGAGATACTCAAAAGTAACCTTAGGAAATAACTTTGTAAAAATATCTGCAATCTACTCCTTAGTAGGCACATACTCCAATATGACTTCCTTTTCACTTACCTTTTCTCTCAAAAAGTGAAACTTGATAGATATATGCTTGGTTTTTGAATGCAACACTAGATTCTTAGAAATATTAATGACACTTGAATTATCACACAATATAACAATAGGCTCGTTATACATAATTCTAATATCTTTCAGCATCCGCTTGATCCACAATACTTGAGTACAATTGTTAGCAACAACAATGTATTCGACCTCTGTAATAGATAAAGAAATGACATTCTAATTTTTACTTAACCATGAGATTAGCTTCTTACCCAAGAAAAATGCACCACCACTAGTACTTTTTCTATCATCCACATCTCCTAGCCAATCAACATTAGTAAAGGCACTCAAGGTAAGATCATCATTATTTAGCATACCATAGACCAAAGTCAACTATTCCCTTCAAGTATCTAAAAATTCTCTTCACAACAGTCACATGAGATTCCTTAGAATCGACTTGAAATCTAGAAACAATACATACAACATTCATGATATCAGGTTTAGTTTGAGTCAAATAAAGAAATCCACCAATCATTGATTTGTATCTAGTCTAATTTTCCTTCAGAGAATCATCTACTATTATCAACTTGCATCCAGTCATCATGGGTGTACCAACTGGCTTTGAATCTTCCATACCAAACTTCTTCAAAAATTCCTTCACATACTTGGACTGAGATATAAAAATCCCTTTATCTAACCAAGTAATTTGCAATCCCAAAAAGAATTTCATCTCACCAATCATTGAAATCTCAAACTCACTCTTCATCTCATTAGAAAAATTCATGCACAAACCATCATCTCCTCCAAAAATGATATCATCAACAAAAACTTCCACAATCGAATCTTTATCATTATTCGTGAAATAAAAATTACTATAAGCAGTACCTTTGTTAAATCCAAGCTTCAAAAAATACTTGTCCAATCTGGCATACCATGCTCTAGGGGCTTGCTTAAGTCCATATAGTGCTTTCTTCAACTGACAAACCATATCTCCCTTATTAGTCAACTAAAATCCACCAGGTTGCTCAATATACACCTCTTCTTCCAATTCACCATTTAGAAAAGCAGACTTGACATCCATCTAATAAACCTTGTAATCTTTGTAAGCAACATAAGCAAGAAACAATCTCACAGCTTCAATTATAGCAATAGGGGCAAAAGTCTCTTCAAAATCAATTCCTTCCATCTATGAATATCCTTTGCATACCTGTCTTGCTTTGTTTCTAACCACTTCACCTTGCTCATTCAATATGTTTCTAAAGACCCATTTAGTTCCAATTACATTTTTATCCTTAGGTCTAGGAATAAGAATCCATGTATCATTTTTCTCAATTTGTTGTATCTCTTATTTCATTTCTTCAACCCAATGTTCATCTTTGCATGCTTCATTCACACTAGTAGGCTCAGTCTTTGAAATCAAGCTATATTCTTCTGCAATTTTTCTCCTAGTTTGGACACCTTTACTCTATCACCAATAGTTTGATCTTCTAAATGATTCAATCTTACATACCTCAGAGTCTTCTTAGAATGTTCTTGAACTTCAGGCTCTTGTGTTCTCTCTTCTGTAACTTCACTGGTTTCTTCTTCCTCTTGATCTTCTCGATTCACCAAAATGATTTGCACTTGATTTGAAGTTTGACCTTTGTTTGTACTGTCATTATAATCATTAGAATCATATCCATAGGCTTTGGATGGTCTAGCAATGTGTTCATCAACCTTAACATTTGCACTTTCAACCATTTTCTTCAGTCTCTTATTGTAACACCGACAGGCCTTGCTTTTAGTAGAATAACCCAAAAAGATTCCTTCATCACTCCTAGCACCAAACTTTCCTATATCTTCATCTCTTCTGATATAGCATCTACTCCCAAATATTTTGAAATATCTAATAGTAGGCTTGTGAATAGTCCATAGCTCAAAAGGGGTCTTACCAGTATCACCTTTGATTTGTACCTAGTTGAGGATATACACAACAATAATCATAGCTTCTCTCCAATAGATATGAGGGACATTTCCTTCCAACATCATGGTTCTAGCAACATCTTGAACTATTTTGTTCTTCCTTTCCACAACTCTATTTTGCTGAGGGGTCCGCTATGCAGATAAAAGTCTCTTTATTCCATGTTCTTCACAAAAAGAATTAAACTCATCGGAAGTGAATTCACCACCTCTATTCGATCTTAGACATTTAATATTCAGACTAGTCTCTGTCTCAACCATAGCCTTAAAGATCTTGAACTTTTCCAACGCTTAATCATCAATTAGCAACATGAAATACCTATAACCTTGTAATATTTTGATTCTAGAGTGACCACACAAATTAGTATGCACAAGCTCCAACAATTCATTTGAACAATGCTATTTGCTCCAAAATGAAATTCTAGTTTGCTTTCCCAACTGACATTCCTTGCAAATGGCATTAGTAGATTTTACCAACTTAGGTAGATCTCTCATAGCCTTAGTAGAACTTATCTTGACAATGTTATCAAAGTTAACATGACACATTCTCCTATGCCACAACCAACTTTCATCAACTTGACCAATTAAACAACTTTTACTAGAAGCATTCAGATGAAAGATATTACCTCTTTTTTTTGTACCTGATGCAATCACATTTCTAGAACATACCAATATTCTGCACTTTCCATCCTTAGACTAAAGATTTTAACCCTTATCAACCATTGTATGACACGTAAAATATTATGCTTCAAGCCTTCCACATACAGGACATCATTAGTATTATTCTTACCATCAAGAGAAATGCTTCCTCTGCCACAGATCACACCAGCTGTGTTATCACCAAATCTCACAACACCACCATCATACTTTTCCAAGCTCACAAATTTACTTTTATCTCTTGTCATATGATGTGAACATCCACTATCAATCACCCATTCATCTTTCTCTTCAAATTGAGCAACTAGGGCTTTCTCCACATTTGTACAACTAGCAGATTTAGTAGATACATGATTATTTTCCTTGATAGCAATAAATACCAATTCATCTTCACCTTTATCAGATTCATCATTTGTCACACCTTTGTCAGCAACATAGTAACACTTCTTTTGAAATTTATGCTTGTTATGTCTTGGTTTAGAATCTCTTTCCAGACACCTTGATGCAAAATGACCTATCTTATTGCAAGAAAAACATTTAAGAGGCAATTTTTCTTCATACTTACCTTTTCCTCTCAGTACTCTTTTGACAATAAGTGCTTCCATCTCTTCTAGCTCTCTTCTTCTTCAATCTTTCTAATTTCATCCTCATACTTGAATGTCTTTCTAGATGAAATCTCACATGGATCATATCTCTGTCTATCTCTTCCAAAAGTAGTAGCCTTAAATGCAGTTTCAACCTTAGGAAGGGCATCACCAAATTCACTCAACTCAAAAGCAGTAAGCTTACCAACCAACATATCTCTGGTTACATTTGTTACAGTCCGGAGTTCTTCCATAGCACTAGCTTTGACTTTATAAGCAACAGACAAGGATCTAAGCACTTTAGCAACAATCTTTGATTCTTCCAACTTTCCACCAACACATCTGATACCACACACAAGTTCATTTACTCTTTGCATGAAAGTAGTAACATTTTCATCATCACCCATTCTCAACATTTTATATTTCCCTTTCAGACTCTGCAACTTAGTAATCTTCACATTAGCATCACCTTCATACAAAGTTTCCAACTTTTTCCAGATCTCATAAGCAGTCTTCAGATCCATAACATTTTTCATCTCAATATCAGTTAAAGAACTCAACAATGCTTCCTTAGCCCTGATATTATACTCAACATCCTTGATCTCAAAAAAATTAGTAGGACCATTTGGTGGTATAACATACATATTACTTGTAATGCTCCAGTAGGGTTCACCAATGCATATCAGATGGCACTCCATTCGAGTCTTCCACAAAGAATAATTTGTTCCATCAAATCTTGGGATATCCTTCTTGCATGTCACCATTCTAGATCACCTCAGGATGTTAAAATTATTCCAAGGAACCTAGTATGATACCAATTGTTGGAAACACAAGGGTAGACAACTAAGAAGGGGGGTGAATCAGTTGTCACCAAATTTCAAACTTATTAATCTTATTAATCGTAATTCTTAGATCTGATCAATATCAATGAAAACATGAATCAACAACACATCAGAAACACACATAACACTGAGATTTTTACGTGGAAACCCTATTAGGGGAAAAACCACGATGGAGGTCAATCCACAAGATTATACCCTGTTAAAATCATAAGAGGAATAAATGGGGAATGCACATGCATTCAGGAACATTTCCTAGAGCTCACTACTCAATTACAAAGGAAGACACACTATCTTATAGAAAGATTCAGATTACAACCATTTGGATTTTGAATTGAGAAAATAACATCTGCTAATGCCTGATTATAGTTCCAGTTAAGCATATGAACACTTCTTCACTTTTCTTCACACTTTGCTCTGCCTTCGAATGATTTGAACAATATTCACACACACACATAAAAGAACACCCTTGCACACTTCAATTCGAATAAACAATCACTCTTATATATCTACAACATGAAATTACATTCGCTACAAGTTGGCCACAAAGAAATAATAAAATGAATACAAAATGTTGGCCCAAAACAATAGATATTTTTCAATGTGAATCAACCAAGGTCGGCCACAACATAGTGAAGACCCAAATCAAAATTTCCAACACAAAACACTCCAATTAATTTCTCCTCGAAGATCCACAACACGCTTCAACACGCTGTCGGCCAAGAACAAGAAAAACATGAACACACAAGAGAAAATCGTCATCCACGAGCACAATGATCAATGCAGACATGCAAAAAAGATAGAGCACAATCTAGAAACATCCAAAAAAACTACGAAACATTAGAGAAGCATCCAAAACAACTGAACTAACTGGAATCACATAATCTTCAATTAGAAACACTAACTTAAGTAATAGGAAAAATTTTAGAATGTAAATCTTCATAACTCGATCAAATTTTCACCCAAATCTCTGAAACTCAATGTGGATAAAATAGATACACTCAGCAACAAACCCTTTAGTTCACAACCTCTGATCAATACTGTATGGAACTCACCGAAAAATAGAACATCACTTCACCACTAACAACCTGCAACTCATTTATTACAATTTTCTCAGTATCCTTGACATATACAGCTTCAAATGCACTAATGCTAATAGTGTTGACATCAATGACAACCACATATCAGCAACACAACCACAACACCCAACATCACCTTCTCTAGATTTAACATCTCCTCAATTCAGATCTTTCTCCCTCTATGTTGGATATATTCTTTTTGAGAAATTCAACATCTTGAACTCACTTTCTCCCAAGCTGATAATTATTCTTTATGAGAAATTTAGCATTTTGAGCTCACTTTCTCCCCCTTTGACATTAATGGAAAAGGATCAACATGATTAATTTCTCCCCTTAACTAGTGTACTACCACATTCAGAACCCAATTCTTCGATAGAATCCCCTTGAGTCCATGCACCACAATCTTTGAACACTCTACAAGAGCACCAACCTATCTTGAGGTAGGGAGACCAAGCTTCCCCTCTCCCTATGCTTCCCTCTTGGGTCAAGAGGAGGGAGTAATAACTTCCAACTTATGCTAGAGAAACTCAAATGTCTCCTTAGGAAGCAACTTCATGAATATGTCTGCAACTTGTTACTTTGTATCCACATATTCCAACTTGACCTCTCTCTCTACAACCTTCTCTCTTAAGAAATGATAATTGGAATTCATATGTTTTTTTCTTTAGCTCACATCAAAAAATTCTTTGAAATTCTTATATAGCACTTGTGTTATGACAAAAAATAGTGATAAGATCTTAAACCTCAACCTTCATCTCCTTCAAGTTCTACTTTATTCAAAGAACCCGAGTGCAATATGATGCCACAACAATGTATTATTCTTTTGTTGTAGATAAATAAATCAATTCTCATTTCTTACTCAACCATGATACCAAACTATCTCCAAGAAAGAATGCACCACCACTTGTGCTCTTCTAGTTGTTATGCCTTGCATAACCACCCCATTTTATTCTGGAACAAAACAGGCCCCGCTTTTCTTTTATTTTCTTTGCCTTTCATTGTCTGGTTTGGTCTTTGGAATTTTTTCGTTTTCCTCCTGGGTCTGTATTTTGTTTTGTCAGATTTTGGTTCTGTCTCAGCTTGAGTTGGATTTCTTCTTGCTTAAAATTGAATGAAATCATAAATAATATAGCTTATATGCTTTTGAGAACTAATAGAGGAATTTGTTTTGCAGGATTGATTTATTCATCTGAAGATATCTCTCAAGGAAGTCAGTTGGAAGGCATGCCTCAATCTAGTTTAGCATAAAACTCCTGAAGAAGGAAGTCTCTGAGACCTTTCAGGTGTCTTGCCAACTGACAGTGTGTTATTCATTTGGGATCCACTGGTTGCTGTGACATTTCAGTCACCGTGAGGTTTTATAAGTCTCTCCGCTTGCGAAGAAGTCTTGGTGAAAAGGTTGTCATCAGAAAGATCTCGCCGAGAGAGATTACTTTCGGCATAATGTCTGGTTGAAGAGGAAAGGTATCACCGAAGGTTCATGGTTCATCATAACATTTTACTGATTGAAGGAGGTCCCACCAAAAAAAGTTTGAGCTCAGGGAGAGTGGTTTGAGTTCGGCATGAGGTCTTGCCGACCAAGAAAAGTCTTCCTGACTGAAGTGAGCTCTCGCCAAAAAGCAAGGTGGCTTCAATGAAAGGTCCTGCCGACCAACGAAAGGTCTCGCCAAAAGGTTATGCCTTTGACAAAAGGTCTCGTTGATGGTTGCTGGTCTCGGCGAAAGGGCGTGGCTTCGGGGTAAGGTCTCACTGACAAGGTGGAATCTTGCCAAAATGAAATGGCATCGGGGAAGGATTTAAGTTCGGCATGAAGTCTCGACGACCGAGTGAGGTCTCACTGAAGGGATGGTGCCTTCAGTATAAGGTTTTGGTTTCAGGGAGATGTCCTACCGACACGGGGGAGTCTTGAAAAAAGATGTGATCTTGACGAAAGGTCTCGCCAACCATGCAATGTCCCCCCCGAAATGAAGTGAGCTCTCGCCAAAGCAAGGTGGCCTCGATGAAAGGTCCTGCCAATAGATAAGTGTCTCCCTGACAGTTGTTCAAAAGGTCACATCTGGAAGAATGATTTATATTCGCCATAAGTTCTGGCCGACTGTAGAGGGTCTCAGCGAAAGGGCGTGACTTCGGTGTAATGTTTCGGCGAAGGAAGCTAGTCTTGTCGACATGGAATGATATCGACATAATGTCTCGCCGACCTGTGGAAGTCTCAACGAAAAGGTTTGTCATCAGGGAGAAAGGGTTGCTCAAGGAGAAGTCTTCCCGACCCACCGGAGTCTCGTCGAAAGGAAGAGGGGCTCGATATGATGTCGTGCCGAGGGATTAAAGTCTTTTCGATAGCGATGAGCTTGCCAATGAAAAAGATATCGGTATGACTCTTAGTGCCCACTATGACCTCCTACTGACTGAAGGTTGTCTTGTCGAATGCGGATGTCATGCCAATAGAGCTACATAGTGATATAACCCTAGAGGACTTGCTATGATGTCTAACCGATAGCGATTGTCTTGACAACCACTGTAGATATCGATATGACTTTGGGGCTCGATGTAATGTCTTGCCGATCGTCGTATGTCTTGTCGATAGCTTCTAGGAGGTATGATCGCATCGGGGAGACACAATTAGTGTCTCACCAACATGCGATTTTGTGTGAACAACCTTTGACTACCTGGGAATCTTACGTGGAATGCGTTCAACCAATCAGAGAGAGTTAAAGGTGAACCCTTGGTAGTTTGACTAATTGACTACCCCTGTGAAGGAAATCAACAAGATGTAAATGACATGGATCTGCTCTGAGATAAAAAGTGATGGAGCAGCTCGGTGAACACTGGTGTGGAGATCTAATGGGAAAATATGATGCTGCTTCCAGAAGAGGTCAACTTGCAGAGGGATCTTGAGCACAAGGAAGCCAAAAGGAAGAAGAAGCTATCAGTCTCAGGGATAGCTATGAGGTCTACTAGAGAAAAGGTGGATCGACATTAATGATAATGCTTTTGAGCATTCAAAACTGCTCAGGATGGAGGTTCGAAGGTGGACATGGAGGCCAGAAGTAAATGCCATAGTTGCAAAAGATCTAGGAGTCATCCCCGGAGCAATCTTTCACCGACCAGGGACACAGAAGATGCAATTGAATGCACCATTAACTCTATTAAAAAAGATATGAAGGGCCAACCCTTTTGAGGGAGGATATTTTGTAAAACCCTAAAAATAGGGGGCCAACACATTCTTTTTTAGGGCACATTCTGTATATATGGAATTTTTGCCTCTTTGTAATAGGGGGAAAAAGGAGGTAGGAGAGTAGGAAAATAGGAATTTTCTGAAAGTAGAAAAACTTAAGAGTAGCAATAGAGTAGGAGTTAGATTCAACATAGAAGGCAGTAATGTATCTTTCAATTTTTCTTAGTATCGGCGGAAACAATCTGAAGACATAGGTTTTCTGTACACTGGTGATTGTGGCAGATTTGTAAATTTTGCTTATCTGTTTCACCAATAGTAGAAGCAACCAGATTTAAATCTACTTCATATTGTGTTTTAGAATGGTATTTATCTTGGGTTAATCTTTTGATTTGCAAATCTTTCAAGGAATGAAATCTTATTTTATGTTTTGTTTAAATGGTGATTTAAAATATGTTGTTGAAGTTAGCACTGTGAATGAATGAAACTATGTATTAATCACAAGTTAATTTTGTTCTGTAGTTTTAGTTAGGAATTCCTTGAAAGGTAGCAAGTCTGGTTAAGTTGGATGAATTATTATTCTTTTCAGTTCCAAAGCTTTGATCTATCTTTTTCTATTTCTTTAAAAACCCTAGTTAAAGTAGGTTTGAATTTATGTTTGATCTTAGAACAATCCAGAAGCTCAACACCAGCAGGCCCCTTGAACATTATAGTTCACATCAACCATTGAGTGAAATCAGCACAGTCGAGAACTGATTACCAAGACCTTGGGATTTAGGTATCCATGTGTTATCTTTCTCTTTTAGGAGAAACAAAATAGCCATATTCTATTTGCATGTTGTTGTGCTATTCTGACCATCAACACTAGTCATCTACAAAACTTTCCTAATCTACATTTGTGTATGCTATGAGAGTGATATTTTTACTGTTTGGGTACCAAAGACCAATTTTTTTAGTAGCCTTCAAATACCTAAATATTATTTTTACCACCTTCACATGAGTCTCTTTAGGTGCTACCTAAAATCTAGCAACCATTCCAACTACCTGCATGATATCTAGTCTGGATATTGTCACATACAACAAACTGCCAATCATTGATCGGTACAAATTTTGATCTATCAAAGAAAACTCATCATACTTGTTCAACTTACATCTAGTAACCATAGGTGTTGCAACAAGTTTGAAATATTCCAGCCCAAACTTGCTTAACATCTCCTTTACATACTTGTGCTATGAGATAAAAATCCCTTTGTATGATTGAACAATCTACAACCCCAAGAAGAAAGATAATTTTCCTAACATAGAAATCTCAAACTCATTATGTAAGCCTTCTGAAAGTTTTTACACATTCCATCACTACTTCCCCCAAAAATTATGTCATCAATATAGACCACAACAATCAACATTTGTTCTCCTTCTATTTTTGATGTACAAATTACTATCCATACAACCTCTCCAAAATCCTTTCCACTGCAAGTATCCATCCAACCTTGCATACCAAGCTCTAGGATCTTGCTTGAGACCATACAAAGCCTTCTTCAATTTGCAAAAATAATCCAAATTGTTAATGCATTGAAATCCTTCTGGTTGCTTAATGATAACTTTTTCTTCAAGCATCCATTCAAAAATTCTGACTTCACATCCATCTAATACACATTGAATTTCTTGTAAGCTAATAGAGCTAAAGACATCCTCATTGCCACCAGTCTTGCTACTAGAGAAAATGTCTCTTCAAAATTATACCTTGAACTTGAGCATAACCTTTACATACAAGTCTTGCTTTGTTTCTAATTACTTCACCTTCTTCATTTAGCTTACTTCTAAACACCCACTTGGTTCCAATCACATTTTTGTCCTTAGGCCTTGGGACAAGTTCCCAAGTTTCATTCTTCATGACCTGTTTCAATTATTCTTCCATAGCATCTATCCATCCATGTTCATTGCTTGCTTCCTTATATGTCTTAGGTTCTATCTTTGATAGTAAAGCAAGATGTACCTATTCTTTTGATCTTTCTAGCCTTATCTGGGTTAGAACCCCACTATATTTGTCACCAATAATTTGAACTTCAGAGTGATTCTTCTTAACATACTTAGCTATAGTATTTAAAACAACTTTCTCTTCAGGTTCTTCAATATTGCTATGAACTAATTCCTCTTCAACTTTTAGAACAATAGTATTATGAATAGTTTCATCAACCTTTACATTTTCACTTTCACCTATCCTCTTCAGTCTTTTGTTATAAAATCTATAATATTTTCTTCTTAAGAAATAACCAAGAAAAATACCTTCATTTGATATTGAATCAAACTTACCCATCTTATCCTCATCTCTCTTGATGTAGCATTTGCTTCCAAAAATCTTTAGATGCGTTACTCATGTTGGTCTTCCTTTCCATAACTTATATCGAGTCTTCTTTATCTTGTGCATGATATAAACTCTGTTTAGAATGTACATAATTGTCTATGTATCATCTCTCCAGTACATATCCGATAGACTTTGCTAACATAACATAGTTATATCCATCTCTTATACAGTCCAATTCTTTCTTTCAAAAACTCCATTTTGCTACGGTGTTCTAGGAGAAAAAAATTATCTCTAGATTCCATGCTCTTCATAGAATATCTCATACTTCTCCATTGTAAATTCTCCACCTCTATTTGATCTTAGGAATTTGATTCTTCTTCTAGTTTCATTCCCTACCATTGCCTTGAATTCTTTGAACTTATCAAATGCGTATGATTTTTATTTTAGATATGTAATCCAAGAAATTCTAGAATAATCATCAATCAACATCATGAAATTCCTATCTCCTTGTGGACTCTTAGTCCTCATTATTTTGCACAAATAAATGTGTATCAAATTCCATAGATTTGATGTAGAATACTCCTTAGCTAGATATTTTCTTCTTGTCTACTTTTCTTCATAGAATGGCTTGCAACTAATTGATCGAGGTTTCCTAATTCTTGGTGTATCCTAAACCAAACCTTTTGAACTAACTTTGATAATATCATCAAAATTAATATGCACTATGTTGGATGCAAGGAACACTAAGAGGGGGGATGAATCAGTGTTCAATGATTTTGATTTACAAAATAGAACTAACAACCATCAACAAAAATAATAACTTTATATTAGCAGCACATAATAGATGAAAACATGCAGTCAGATCAATAATCACCATAACACCAAATATTTTTGCGTGGAAACCCTGTTAGGGGAAAAACCACGGTGGAGATTAATCCACAAAATTTACTCTGTTAAAAGTAAAATAAAAGAGGGGAATGCACTTGCATTCAGGCGCACTGCCTAGAGCTCACTGCTCAAAGAAAGAGGTTCACTGCCATACAACTATAATATAGATTACAAAAAAATTTGAATTGAGAATATAGCATCTACAAATGCGTGGATTCAGTTCCACTGAAGCACACAATCTGACTTTGGACCTTCTTCTCAAATTTGTTCTCCTACTGAAAACCCTTTAGTAGTACAACCAATATTCGATCAATCAACTATTCTTTTTCGCACACATCGTCATCTCTCTTCACACCCTGCACAAAAAGTGAATGACCGATCTTCCTTATATATCCGCTAACCCAAAAATTCAATACATGTCGGCATTTCAACAAAATATAATATTCTTTGTTTATATGGGCCATGTCGGCCTTAAATCTTTAATTAGAAATGAAGCATACCATCATAAGTCAGCTAGACTTATAGAGAGGACCCATACCAAGGTTCTAAAAATAGGAGATAACAAAATAATTATTCCACATACATCCGCAATCCACCACATCAAGCCTGTCAGCTACAATGAAAAATAGATCATAAAACATGCCACCGAACCTCATAACTTGACTATGATCAATGCAAAACTAAAAAAATTCTTTAGTAGAATAGTGTACGAGCTAAGAAAACTTCCTTGGGGATCCACACTCCAAAATAGTGATCTAGAGAAGTAATCAGATCAGCATACCAGCTAGATGTCCTGTTCTTTACTTTCTTTGCTAGTTTTTTACAAAGACATAGATTCTTTGCCGGTATACTTGCACCTGATACTGTGGATCAAACTGTAGACTCAAGTTGCCATCAATGAAAAAACAAGTAGCCAAAGTCGACCTCATCAAAGCCATATGCCAAAAATCTCCCCCTTTGGCATTGATGGCAACACTTAGTGAAAAATTGACTAAGTGTCAAAACCAAAACATATCAAAGCCAAAACTACTACTCCCCCTTTGGATGTCAGGAATTTTTTCACTTCATTCTCTCCCCCTTTGGCATCAATGACAAAGCTCCACTACATCCGCTCTACACTTCTTTTCCTTAGCCTTTCCTTTTAAATATTTTATTGCACTATCTCTTACTCCATTCTCTCACCAAATACTGATGCAAAAATTGATCAAAATTTAACAATTGCTTCAAAAATTCAAAAAATTATTTTATACTCAACTTTCAATTCTGGAAGGAATTTCTTCCAAGAATCCACTGCAATCCCAATGACTTTGATCAGACTACTGTTCTTTTAAGTTATGTTGATTATTTGCACAAGAGACTCAAGAATAGTGATTGGTGCTTCCAGTTCCTCTCCTAATTTAAGAGTCTCAATCATCTGTTCTAATCTCCCTTCAGTCATATCTTTGACTTTCCAGAAAGCATCAATGAGAGCATTCTTAGCAATATGAATTTTTGCATGCTCAATCTATAAATCATAAAATTTCTTCTTCACATCTCCATTCTTATCCAAGAGCATACTATAATTCTGTCCAGTCTTAACAAGCTCATTTTCAATCTCTTCAAGCTTATCCTTGTACTTCACTACCACTTGAGGCCACTTGAGACAATAGTTAAAGACTTTATTTTCTGAATCAATGCACTATCTTAGCCCACTCATTTTCTTCTTCAATTTGGAAAGAGACAATCTAAATTGCATTTTTAAATGAGAAATCATTTCTTCTTCCTTCCTTTCCAGGGGCATAGACTCTATAGATATCCTAAGACATTCAATCAGTTCTTTTGGGAGAACATTTTGCAGACTTACCAACTCAATATTGTTATCAATTAAGTACCTTTCCATATAATTCTCAATTAAATCCTGCTCGTAAGATGGACCATTCAACCATATATCAGATATCTTTTGCACACCATCCTCACCCTGAATGATTTGCAAAATATTTGACTTAAACAAAGCATTTTCCTCATCATTGTCTTCAACAATTATTATTTCCAGTTCATCTAGTTTTGGATAATCTTTTGGAATACATTCTTCAAAAAATTCATCTTTTACATCCACAACCACTTGAATTTTCCCTTTTCCTTCAGACTTTGCAGACTTGGGTGCCAGAGGAGTGACACTAGCTGTATTTCTTTCTCTCTACTTTTTCTCTCCTTTTTCAGAAGATGATGTAAATTCAGTTATTTTTTCTGAAAGAGGGACAACACCTTCTCCAAACCTCTCTAATACGTTTCTAAAGAAACTGTCATACACTTGTTTACAATTTTCAAAAGAGTTGTAATGATTGAAGATTTGCTTAAAAATTGGTATATTCTCTCTCCACACTACATTATCCTTCAATGGAAAATAGTTTAGAAAGTACATCATGATACATATTTCCAGAGTACCAAACCTGAATTGGTAACCAATATCCTTCATTAATTGAACATTCTCCAACAATTGCTCCTTCAATAAACTACATAGATCAAAGTCCTCATTTTCAATTATCATTTTGTGGGCGATATATGCAGCACCTGCTGAGGTTGATCCTTCATGGTTCCTAAAATAAATTTTGTATGAGATTCCATAAGCCACATACCTTGTCAAAGGATCTTTTATTGATGAAATTATCAGAGCCCTCAGATCTCCCCTTATTCTGGTTAGGGCTTCGACCTCCACATTCCAAATTGAATTTTTCTTTGGTACATCACCAACATTGCATAAGCCCATTAAATTTGTGATTACATCCTTGGTAATTTGATATGGTTTATCCCAATTGAGAATATCACCATCTAATTTGTTTAGGAAAAACTGAATCACTTCTGCATTGACGAAATGGGGATAGTCATTCCATATATCCAAATTATTATGCTTTGATCCTTCAAGCTTTTTGAAATCAGTGAGAAACAAAAAATTTCTTTCATCCCTAATCTTTTGGTTGTTATAATCATCTAGGGTTAAGGTACCTTTGATTTCCTTCATGTTCTGCTTCGAATAGAGTTGTACGGATTTTAAAATAGGTGTGAAATAAATGATTAATAGGAATACCTAGAGAATTCCTACTAGAATGACCTTTCACACCTTGAAAGTTTGCAGAAAAACTCTCGAACTATTCTCCTTCAATGCTTGGTGCCAAAATAGGGTTCAAAGTTCCCTTTTATAAATTTACTTTTTGCCACAATAAATGCATTGCCCTAGAAGTACCAGTTACACTCCAAACTCATACAACAAGCTAAGAATTCAACTTCAGACTTATACCATTTTGACCAATTCATCATATCATTGCAAATACTTCCATCAATGGATAACATAGTAAATAATGATATCCAAAGATTCGATGCCAACAATACATGGTGGGGGCAAGGAATTTTCATGAAAAACTCCCCCTAAGCCATTGGCCTAGTATCAATTGCCAGAGGAACTACCAGATGGATCTTTTGATATAGCTTTATTTCCTTCATCTATTTCTCTTTTCTTCACCCATGTATTCTTCATCTGATCTTTTATTTCTTCCACATAGAATTTTTATTTAACTTTATTGTCTTTCTATGAATTTCTTCCTTGATACGTTGGACCTCTTTTATTCATATTTTTGTTCCATTAGAACTTTGCAATGCGACCAAAATTGTTACAATTGAAACATACCAGACCTTTCTGCCTGTACCATCCATTCCACTGATTTCCTCCTGGCCTGCATTGATTAGCAACATGTCCAAATCTTCCACATGTATAGCATTTAATGTTACTAGTACTGACAGTCATACTCCAACATTCTAGTGCCTTATGACCAAACTTCTTGCATTTGAAACAATTGACCAGAAAATGATAGAGTACTGGGTTTTATCTTCCTTCTACACTGAGAAGCCATATGTCCAAATTTATTACAAACAAAGCAATATCCATTAAATATTTGAGCATTAGGTTGCCTTACCAGATGTCTTCTTCCATTGTTCTTCTTTCTAGGACTCTTCCGTTCAGATCCAGAGCATTCTCCCTTCTCATATCCAAGACCTCACTTATCATTTATATTCTTCTGACTTTTGGTTAGTTCTTCAAGCTTGGTAGAACTAATCCTGAACTTTTCTTTGAGTTCATTTGCAATAGCAAGCTCATTACCAAGACCGACTGTCTGTCTCTCAAGCTCTCATTCATTGTTTCTAGATTGCTGCAGTTCAATCTCCAATTGGATAAATCTATTGTTAATTCTACTGCATTATTCAGACTTTTCTCTTAGAGACTGGGCCAAATTTTCCTCATTCTTCTTTCTTTGCTCAATCTCTTTAGTAAACTTCTTTGCCATAGATTCCATTTCAAGTTTTAGAGTTGCATTGTCCTTGGATAGCTTCTCACATTCTCCTGTTATCTCTTTTAGGGTTAGATTTAAATGGACATCATCCAAACCTTTATTTTCCTTTTTCTTCAGCTAATCACATAGTTCCTTTCTCTTTTCCCTTGAGTCGTTTATCTTTCCCTTCAGTGATTAAATGAATTTCTCAGCACCTGCAAGATTTTCCTTAAGTTCCATGACATCTTCCTTAGATTGATCAAGATCATCAAGTGCCACCATCAACTGTTGTTGAAGACCACTAACATCCATAGTAATTCAAGATTCACCTCAAGCTGCTAAGCTTCCAAAGAGGAACTTGCTCTGATACCAATTGTTGGATGCAAGGAACACTGAGAGGGGGGTGAATAAGTGTTCAATGATTTTGATTTACAAAATAGAACTAACAACCATCAACAACAATAATAGAACTTTATATTAGCAGCACATAACAGATGAAAACATGCAGTCGCATCAATAATCACCATGACACCAGATATTTTTACGTGGAAATCCTGTTAGGGTAAAAACCATGGTGGAGATTAATCCACAAAGTTTACTCTATTAAAAGTAAAATAAAAGAGGGGAATGCACTTGCATTCAGGAGCACTGCCTAGAGCTCACTGCTCAAAGAAAGAGGCTTACTGCCATACAACTATAATATAGATTACAAAAAAAATTGAACTGAGAATATAGCATCTACAAATGCCTAGATTTAGTTCCACTAAAGCACACAATCTAACTTTGGACCTTCTACTCAAATCTGTTCTACTCTGCTTTGCTCTACTCTATTTTCCTACTAAAAACCCTTCAATAGTACAAAAAATATTCGATCAATCATCTGTTCTTTTTCGCACAGATATTCATCTCTCTTCACGCCATGCACCCAAAAATTCAATACATATCGACATTTCAAAAAAATATAATATTCGCTAACCCAAAAATTCAATACATTTCGGCATTTCAACAAAATATAATATTCTTTGCTTATATTGGCCATGTCGGCCTTAAATCTTTAATTAGAAACAAAGTGTACCATCATAAGTCAACTAGAATTATAAAGAGGACACATACCAAGGTTCTAAAAATAGGAAATAACAAAAGAATTATTCCACATACATCCGTAATCCACCACATCAAGCCTATTGTCTATGATGAAAATAGATCATAAAACATGCCACTAAACCTCATAACTTGAACTATGATCAATGAAAAACTACAAAACTTCTTCAGTAGAATAATGTACGAGATAAGAAAACTTCCTTGGGGTTCCACACTCCAAAATAGTGATCTAGAGTAGTAATTAGATCAGCATACCAACCAGATGTCTTATTCTTTACTTTCTCTACTGGTAGAATATAGAGACATAGATTCTCTACCGGTATAAGTGCACCTGATACTGTGGATAAAATTGTAGAATCAATTTGCCATTAGTGACAACACAAGTAGCCAAAGTTGACCTCATCAAATCCATATGCCAACACCCTAAAATTTTGTACCAAATCTAACTCTCATCCTTTTGTCCAATGAGGCACCTTTTTCCATTCAACTCACTGAGATGATAGATATCAGTATCTGTCTTTTTTCCTTCTGCAATCATCTGATGGGTACTTTATTTTCTAATTTCACAACCATCAACACTAAAGGATAATTGATATCCCTTATCACACATCTGACTGGCAATGAAAAATTTGTGTTTTAAACCTTCAACATACAAAAAATCGCATGTCTTTGTTTTACCACCATAAAGACTTACTGTACACTTACCAAAAATTTTAGCAATAGAATTATTTCCAAGGGTAACTAAACCACCTTCAAATTCTTTGAAATTCATGAAATTACTTTCATCTCCAGTCATGTGACTAGAGCAACCTCTATTAATAATCCATAATTTATTCCTCTCATTCTGAGCATGTAATGTTCTTTGTGCAATCGAAGACTTCTCAGATTTCTTATCTTTTGGAACCTTCTTCCAAACCTTCTTTGGAACATCATTCTTTCCTTTCTCTGGTAATAAGGAACTCACAAAATTGCTTTTGCAGTTCCTTGCAATATGTCCAAAATTGTTGCACTTGAAACATATGATGTTAAAATTGAACAAAGGTGCAAATACACTATTAATGAAAAAAAATCCTTCTTACAAGAACTCTTCTACAATCCACAACATTATGTCCATATTCATTACAATTAAAACAATAATTAGAAAAAATTGACCTGGTATTAAATCCTTGTCCTCTAGATCTTCTCCTTTTATTCTACACTTAAACAAATTCATCATTCTGAGTCATGCTTCCATTACTTTTTGATGTCCTCTCTGATTTTGAGCTTTCAAAACCAGTCACTTCTGAACTTTCCTTAGTAGATTTCTCTAATTATTCTGTCACCTTTTTCTTTTGATCATCAAAACTAACACTAGTTTTGTCATGCAAATTTTTTTGACCTTCCAATATCTAATCTAGGGTTTCAATACTTTTATTGAAATTCAAATACAATTGTTGATTTTCCTTCTCAAGTTCTTTTTTGGCTGCAATAATCTTTACCTCAACCTTTTCAAAGTATTTTTCTTTTGTTGATAACTTTTTATCAATACTTCTTCAACTCTTTTTTCCTCTTCTTCCTAAATCTTCAGATCAACAATCATCTTTTCTACAACCTTTCGATATTTTTCTAATTTATCTTTGGCTATTACTTCTACAATTTTGATATTCAAATTCTTAATTTCTTTTTCGGTCCATAAGAAATTCTCCATAAGATCTACATCTTCTTCACCCTTTTCTCCAAAACTCATTTCAGCATCACCACTGATAGTTCCAAAAGCCATGGATACAACTTTTCCATTTTCATCACAGGATGCATCTTCTTCTTCATTTGTATAGAAACTTATGTGCTTTATTTTTCCTTTAAATCTTCTCTGAAAGGAATTCTTTCCATTATTTTGATCAACATTATTAGTATTCTTATGGATACACTTAGCCATGAAATGTCTAAGATCTCCACAATTAAAACATTTGAAAGGTAATTTACCTTTATACTTACTATAGTGAGGGAAAAAGTATCCCTTTTCCTCACTTAATTTGGCAATAATTAATATTAAACTGAGCCTAATGTTGCCTTGATTTAGTGTTGTAATGTATTTTATACATTCACATTAATTTTAGGGCCCTTTTAAACTGAATGGACTTTAGGGTCTTGTAAAGTGTATCCTTACACTTTCACACTAGTTTAGGGATTTATTAATTAAATAGGGTTAATTTTCCTTTATAGTCCCCTTTATTATGTATCCCAAGGATTATTTCAACTAAAACCTTGACAAATTCAATAAATACATTTAATATTTCAACCCCTCGACATTCTCTCACCCCAAAAATATAGGGTGGGACCCATACACCACCTTGGGCGTATGAGTCCCATTTGGGGCCTTTTAGGTTTTAAGCAAGAATCAGGGTTTTTAATTCAAATTTTGTGAATGTCGACATTTGGGATGTAATAAATGGTAAATTATATGGAATGCCTATATAACTAAGGTTTCAAGTTATTATTTCCACTAAGAAGACCTAACAGCAAGTACCTAAGACCTAAAATCATTATTCCAATACCTAGAGCTTTCAAGTGTTTGATTGCAAGAGCAAGGATTATGATTAAGAGAGCATTCAAGAGCTGATTATTAAACATTTTGGAGCATCAATCCAAGAGTCAAGCATCATGTCAAGGTCTTCATGCATCATGTGTGTTTATGAGCTAGCATGTTGATGTAGCATTAGTGATCCAAGTTCAAGCATTCAAAGCCATATTAAGTTTCATGATCAAGATCTACATCCATTGAAGCTAATTCATACAAGTTGTAGATCTACACTCCAAGGATTCAACAAGGTTTTGTGAGTTGTGACATTCATTTTTTCATTAATCATTCCCTCATATGTTATTTCAATTCATTTTCAAAGTTTAATTACTCAAACAAGGTTTGATTGAGGTAGAACCCCATCCATTAACAAAATAATATTTTTCTCTCTTGTGATGTGTGTTTTGCAGATTTATGTGAATGAGACTCATTCACCCAACCTATAAATTTATTCCCTAATATAGCCTTTCAATAGCATTCAATAGTGTCAGATCTAGGTTTAGAGGACTTAGAAAGATGCTTAGAAAAACCTGTAGCAAGACTCAAATGCCCAACTTGGCATATTAATCCCAAGGAAATATTTTATTACCAGTTAATAGATCTTGATCAATTTTTAGAGAATTGCAAAATTTGCCTTGAAAACACTAAAACAAGACTCATACACTTAACCTAGCATAGTAGTCCTAATGGAACCCTAAACAACAATTTTCAGAGTTTGCAGATCTTGTCTTGGCATCTCCATTCATCTAGGTACTTTTATGTTTTATTCATTTTTTCAATCTGATTTCATGTTTTCAAGTTTCTAGGGTTTTGTGCATAAGTGTTTGTTGAACTGTAGAATTTTGGGTTCCTATGGACTCCTCTAGCTCTTCTAGGGTTTTTCATCTAAAAGGAGAGAGATAGGGCCCAAAAATACTAGGGGTTCATTCAAATAATGTTATGTGTAATGTTGTCTAAGTTAAATGAGATGAACTAAATGCAAGTGAGTGACTTATTTGACTGAATATGTATGCAAAACTAAGATGTATACTATGTTTGAAAACACGTTGTGATATGCAAACAATGAGCTAAATGATGAAATAATGCATAACATAAAGAAATAAGATGAAACAAAGTGCACCTGGGCAAGATTTGATGAATCTAGAATGTTGTGAATGCTGTCTAGAATTATTGAAATTTCACAATGGGACTCATTCAACTAGGTTGGTGAATTAGTCCTACTCTTGGTGAAAAAGTTTCAAAAACAGGTTTCTAACTATCAGGATCTGGAATCTGAAAAAATTCATATTTTTAGTTTTAAGGTGGGACTCATTCGCCACTGGTGGTGAATCAGTCCTCTCCCAAAATTATGAGAAATTAGGAGACAACTCTGCAACACCAGATCTGGAAATGCCTACTTGTCGGGTTGCCAAATTCAATTATGCAGGAAATAGACATAAAACCATGTCCAAGCTTGAAATAGAATTGATTTGAATTGAACCACCTAGTTGACTTATTGACCAATCTTCAACACAAAAAATCTTGTTAAATCTACATACAAAATTCTGCAAACACACATGCAATAGGGGAAAAATGGTTGAGGGTTAGCAAATAGGGGTTTGCCTTGGTCAAACCCCACTTTTGGTAATCAAACCATTAATGAAACAATGAAATGAAAGAGAATGATAAACTAATAACATACAATTGCTATCAAATTACCAAACCCTTGATGATGCAAATCTGAAGTAATGTAAATGGATGCTCCAAAGTGCTTGAATATTGCTTGATAAGATGTTGTAAGATGCTTGAATACTTGAGATGATGTGTGAATGAATGCTTGAATGAATGAGATTGTAGGAGGAGATGTAAACTGAGGTGAAAATCATTTATTTATATAATCTTGTGCCTTAGTTACCCATTCATACCTCATCACAGGCCGACATCAAGTGATTTTGAATAAAAAACCAAAAGGAAATTTTAAAATTTTTGAATTTGGAGCCGAGGGGGACTCATTCACCACCCATGGCGAATGGGTCCCACCTAGGACTTAAAAATGGGTGTTGGGAATTATCTTGTATTTAATGTTGTTTTTCGAGCTAACATTCAAAAATACACTTAATTAAAGCATATGAGGGCATAAAGGGACTAAATAAAGCATAAGAAAGGGATAAATAGTGAAGTTATGCCTAGAAAAGTGTGAAAGTTTGTTACAAGACTTTACAACACTTCAAAATAGGACTTGATTAGTGATGAAAAGGTAATTTTTAGGTGAATTATAATGAATATAGTCTAGAAGAATGTAGAAATGTTTTACAACACTTCACAACACCTTCACAAGACATCATTATTTGAATTTTAGTACCTAAATGTGCATGTTCAAGCCATGTTACAACATAAAATCAGAGAAAAATAGATCAAACACCATGAAACAAGACCTAAAAGGCCATGAAAATAACAAGGGGCCATTTTTCTATGGCACATTTGTATTTCTCCTTTGAAGCTTCATTTAATGGTGAACCCCTATCCAATTACACTAGGGACCCTCTAGCCATTCCTCAATCAAGTGACTTGGTTGAGGGATCTAGGTTTCCTAATGAACCAAAGTGTGAAATAGGTCCAAGTTCCATCTCCCAAAAAGGTGGAACACCTCATTTCCCTTGTGTTCATTTTGGTGAACCCGACCTTTGGACCTTTGAATTTCTGATTTGGAGAACATTTTAGTCCTAGATCTAGCTTGCATTAACTTTACATTAGATTGGTATTAGTGAATTTGCATTTAGGGCTTCTAAAAGTGCATATAGGTTGAATTTTTGCATCTTGCATCATTCAATTTCATTGTACATCTATAATTGCAAACATTTAGTTGACCATACAACCTAAACACATTAAAATCAACTCAAAATTTGCTGATTTAGACTTAGAAACCCTAATTTGGAACTCATTCGCCCTCGTGGGTGATTTAGTCCTTGTACAGGTCTTTTTTCTAGATTTCTAGGTTTTCTATGCTCTTTTTTTCACTGACTGGAACTATTAAAAACCCTACTTGGGACTCATTCACCCATTCAGGTGTATTAGTCTTGGTTTAGGTATTTTTTGTAGATTTCTGGGTATTAGGCGTTCTCTATTTTTCACTATATGAAACTATCAAAAACCCTAATTGGGGCTCATTCGCCCATTTTGGAATATTAGTCCTAACTTAGGTCTGAATCTACATTTTATAGCATTAAAATCTTGTCATTTGTGTTTCTAGTTGTTGTCTTTACATCACTGTTTCAATTTATAGAATTAGTGTCATTGGAAATCTTTTCAGAATTGGTTTCATTTCAAGTGCATTTATAAAAATAAGAATTGGAATTCAAGCTTATCATTTATCTTGTGTTCATTGCAAAACTTATTTCAGTAGTGAGAATCATCTAATCTATTAGACAATTATTTGCATCTCCGAGCATTGCATAAGTTTGATAGATTATTTTTCACAAATGTTAGTATCTTTCTTTTCCAAATTTGCAAAGAAAAAATACATTAAAAAACTTGTTAGTCATGAGAATATCTTAGTGAAATAAATTGAGCTTGTTGAAATATTACATGCTACCACATTTCCCATCATTCCCTTATCCCATAATATCTCTCCTATTTTTGAGAAGGTTGTAGTGAAAGAGGATGTAAGCATAGACAATCATGATAATCATAGTTGTTCTTCTCCTGATACCTCTCTTATTCGTGACAAAGGTATCTTGGTGAAGGAAGATACAATCATAGAGAATCATGAAAGTCTTGTTTGTTCCTCTCATCCTCTCCCTTGGGAAGATATTATCATTGAAACTACTTTACATAGTCTCCATTCATCTCCCAACACCTACCCCACTTTTGAGAATGCTTTAGTGAAAGAGGATACAATCATAGAAAATCATGAAAATTACACTTTTGAGGAAGATATGTTGGTGTTAAGAGATCAATTGATTGAGAGCTATGAAAATCTTATCTCTCCTACTTGGGAAGAAATTATAGGAGATGGGGATGTAATTGTAGATAAGCATGAAAATCAAAATTTTCCTTCTCCTAATATCCCTCCTTGATGCGAAGAAGATAGTTTGGTGTTAGAATATACACTTATTGAGACTCATGAGAATCTTGTTCCCCCATTCCCTAACGCTCCTAATATTTACAATGATCTATTTGAACAAAATAGTCCAATCATTGGTAAGCATGAAAATCATAGTTGTCCTTCTCTTGATGCCTCCCCTATTTGTGATGAAGCTAATTTACAAAATCTAACCATGGAATGTGATGAACCTCTTGTTTTCTCCTCTCCTAAAATAACTCATACTAGGGTATATATTATGGCACAAGAAAATAAGACCTTAGAGAAAAAGGATGAAATGATGGACAATCATAACAATCAAATTAGGCCTTCTCCTAATATCTCTACTATTGGTAAAAAAGATAATTTTATGTTAGAAAATCCAACCATTGATAACTATATCACTTGTGATGAAGTTATTTTATAAGAACCAGCCTTTGAATTTCATTAACATATAGTTTTTAGTTATCCTAGAAACTCTCCTACTAGGGAGGATATCGTAGTGCAAGAAAATGAGAATATTGACACGTGTATTTCAAAAAATGCTGATGTGACTTCCTTAGATGAAGATGATGAAGTGACATTGGAATCCCATTCACTAAGAGATCATGAAAATAAGGATAAGTTTGGTGAGGTTATGAAGATTAGAACTCCCTTGAGTCCTCTATTCTTATACATACTAGAGATCCTTTAATCATTGCACCTCCTAAGGCTAAACTCATCCTTTACCCACCCTCAAACCAACCACAAACTCAAAACAAACTTTTCCTCATCCTCAAACCACCTAAGAATAATATGTCATAGCAGTTGACTTACAATACCATTGCTCATACATATAATGCTAGAAATAATCCGTAACTAGGACAAACACCTCCTACATCCCTCCCATTACCTCAACCTATCTTGCCTAGTGCCCCTCATTTTCCTTTACATAATGGAAATTAGTATGATCTTGTTGAAAAACTTAAGAATACTCCTACTAATATATTATTATGAGACCTTATTCAACCCTCCATCATTATCATAACATGATTCAAAGTGCCTTACAACAAGTTCCTACCCCCTAAAGTGCAATCAAATGATGTGGTAGCCCAAATTCAAGCTATAACTCTATTCAAATTATAAATTAATTTTCATCAAGAAGAGTTACCTTCGTTAGAAGTGCAAAAATAAATTGAATCTTTCATGATAATAGCTTTTTTCAATAGGACAGGGATAAAACAAACCCTTGTTGACAATGGCTCAACTCTTAATGTGTGTAGTGTAACCCTTTTAGATAGGTTTGGCATAGATAAATTAAGAATCAAACCTAATTCCTTATAGATTTGAGGATTTGAAAATTTAGGATAAAAACCACTTGGAGTGATCACATTACCTATTATAGTTGACAAAGTTACATTACAAACCCCAATCCATGTTATGCCTCATGATATTTCATACAACGTCCTTTTAGGAAGACCATTGATTCATGAGATGCATGTGATGCCTTCTAACCTTCATCGTAAAATGAAGTATGTCTACAACAAAAAAATGTATACAATCGAGGCCGACCCTAAACTAGAAAGTTGTTTGAACATTGAGAAAGGCAAGGAAAAATCTTTGAAAACATTGACATCAACTATACAAGTGGAAACTGTGCAAGAAGAACAAAAATATAAGTGTCCTACAACCTTCACAAAGTTATTGGAAGATGATTGTGGTTCCTTAGATTTTACACCTACATTCATGGGAAAATATAAGATCACAACAAAAGAGTCTTGCGGCAATGGAAAAATTATCCATTTTTCTTGCTTCTTTGGGCCCTCCTTGTTAACTGGACTTAATGGTGCCTTGATTTAGTGTTGTATTGTGTTTAACACATTCAAATTAGGTCTTCGGCCCTTGTGAAATAATGAAAATAAATGGTACCTTGCTAAAGTGTTGTGAAGTGTTGTAACACACTTTCATACTTTTCTGAGGTTTTATTAATTAACTACACCTAATAAATCTCTTTTTAACCTTAATCATTACTTATTTAAAGTGTTGTAAATTTTTGTAACATACTTTCACACTTTTCTAGGGTTGTCATTAATAATTGGGCTTATTTATGCTTTAATTTTCCTTATTTTACATCCAAAATCCTCATTTAATTCATCTTTTCGAGGATAATCTCGACATAAATCAATATCCAATTATAATTTAGGTGTTTTCAAGTTGTATGGCCTAGATTTAGTGATTTGGGACTCATTCGCCACCTTGGGCGAATGAGTCCCACCTAGATTTTTGGGTCCCAAACCTGGTTTCACACCTTTCTAAGCATTTTAAAAAGTGGTCCCATAAAATTATGCCTAATGGGACTCATTCACCACCTTGGGTGAATGAGTCTCATGTGGCCCAAAATTAAAATTAATTCAAAAATTTGATGGGATTTTATCCTCCTAGATCTGATGTCAGCTTGTAGTGTTGTAATCTTAGGAATTCTTCAATAATTAAGTATAAATACAAGGTTATTTCACTCATTTTTCACCTAACAAGCAATCAAGTGACCTAAGCATTCAAGTGATCTAGCAAGTTGAATGAGCATTCATAATAGAAAATTGGAGTTCACAAGAGCATTCAAGTATTTACAAGAGCATTCAAGATTCTTTAAGGGTATATTCTTCATCATTTGTTATAGCAATTCAATATCCATCATCATGTCAAATATTATCAAGCATCAAGCATGCTATTTAGCTAGTGTTGTGATGTTGCATTCAAGATCCAAGGTCAAGCATTGTTCTACACTTATCTCAAGATCTAGATCTATATCCTTCATCGCCATTTCATGTTAGATTACTATTTTGTATTAAAAGACATCATTCAAGGTATCGTTGCTCATATTTCATGTCCTATGTTTCATGTTTCATTATTTCATCATTTGGTTTAATTACCCAAAAGGGGTTTGACCAAGGCAAACCCCTATTCATTAACAATCAACAAGTTTTTCTCCTCTTTACATGTATGATTGTTGGTTTATAGATTGAAGAAAAGTGGATTTGAAGCCTTCAAAATTACCAAAATGACAAAGTTTCAAATGTCATCAAAGTTGTCAAGACTCATGGAAATTCAGATCTAGGGAAAAATATCCATCCAATTTGAATGAAATCAGTGGGAAAGTGCTTATTTTATCCATCTTCAGAGGCTTGCAAAGTTTTAGTTCAAGATTATTCTCCTGGGACACTTCATGAAAAAATGGGATTGATCCCCTAGAAGTGGAAAATGAGTCCCACTATAGGCATTTTTCAAATTTTTTGACAGTTTTAGATACCCATTTGCTAGATTCCTATTTTTGCTAAAAAACCCAGATTTGGGATTGATTTTCCCAACTTGGTGAATGAGTCCTAGTAGGCCTAAATTTTTGGTTATTCAACATTTCAGGTCTCCATTCAAGCTTTCTCAGGTTTCCAAGTGCCCTTTTGTACTTTTCCAGTTTGTTGTTTTGATTTATTTGCATTTATTGTTCATTTAGTGAGGTTTTATGCATCATTGAGTTCAATCATTAGATCTTGCATTTCATACATTTTTCCAAGTCCTAGCTTGGTAGTGAACCCCCCATTAATTTACAATCAGCCCCTAGGACATACCTATTGCAACAACTCTGTCTCCTTTGCATTGAGATCTCTAGGGTTACCCTTCAATGAAATAATTGGAAAGTGGGTGTGCTCTATGTCCTAAACCATATGATAGCACTCCGATACGCCATTTTCTGTTGTTTCATTTCAGTGAACTTGACCTTCAAGAGCCTTCCTTTTTAATTTTGAGTGCATCATCATCCTAGATCTAGCTTACATTGACTTTGCATTAGGGTTTGCATTAGATAATTGGCTTTCTAGGGTTTCTAATTTTTGCATTAATGAAAGTGCATATAGCTTGCATTTTTTTGCATCTCAAATCATTGAAAATAATCTAAAAATTGCATTTTCACTTAGGTTACACATCATATAAACTAAAAAGGATAAAAATCACTTGAAATTTGTAGAATTTAAAAAAAAAACCCTCATTGGGACTCATACGCCCCTTTGGGTGAATCAATCCCAGTGCATATCTGAAATTGCATTGTATAACATTAAAAACCTTTTCTCTGCACTTATGTGGGATTCCATTAGCTATCTATTTAAGTTGGTTGATTTTCTGTTACATTTCACTAAATCTAGCTTAATTTGGTCTATTTCATGCATTTCTTAATTCCAAATTTGCATTTACAACTGTAGACATGCAAAATTAACATTCTGCATTTGATTAGGTTCATTCATCAACTGTACTAGATTTCGCATTAGGTCCATTCATCAATTGATCAGATTCACCTTCATTCATTTATCAGGTAATTCCATTAATTCCCATCTCCTAAGGTCATTTATCAAGTAAGCATTATCATCAACCTTTTAATAAATCAAACATCCGTTTAAATCAAATCCTAAATAATATTCCATCATTTTTTGATTTAAATAAATCAAATATCAAAGTCCTAAAAGTCAAACTCACCTAATCATCATTAAACTAACATAATCATCATCTATTTAATCTAACCCTGATTAAATACTAATCTCACCCACTTGCATTCTCTAGATATCTCCACTTGCACAAATAAATCAATTTTATTGATTTATTAAAAACCCTCATTTTCCCTCAACATGACAAGTTGATTTGTCCCTCCAACATCACATTTATTGCTGTTTTTCTTGTCCCCCTCTCAAAATTTATTACAAAATTTGAATTCAAATTTTCCCTCTCATGGGCACTCTTCCCAAATATTTCACATCCATTGACCACTCACCACTTGACAAGTGTCCTCTTCTCATTGGTGGATCTTTAGTCCCACATTCACCCTCTTGGCCAATCTCTCATCAAGAAAATCTATAAAAGAAGGCCTTCATTCTCATTCATGGATCCACAACTTTTATGCAAGGTTACTCTCTTAATTTGAGAACTCATCTTGCTCATCATCTCCATTGCATTTACATCATCTTGAGCTTTCATCAAGGATTGGGAAAGGGTCACTAGCACATGTGACACCAATCCACTATGGAATAGGTAACTTGTTGATTGTTTTCATTATGCTTGTGGTTTTCTTTTATCCTTTGTTGCATTTTGGAGAATTTGCAAGGTATTTCATAGGAGTGTTCTTGAGGGATTTGTAGGTACTAACCCTCATTTGAGATTAGTGTTTGCAGATTTCAAAAGCACACCATAGTTTGGCGCTAGAAGGAGGGCTCATTTTATGAGTTTTAGCATCTATTTTTGATATATGTTCATATCTGATGCAATGATATGCCTAGTATACAATTTAAATTTGTTGTATAATTATGTTTACGTTTATGGAAATAGCCTAAATTTTATCGCTCTTTCTGTAAGAATCGGTCAGTATGTGTTGATAAGAGATTATCTTTTTTTAGCATAGTCATATATTGATCTGAAATTAACCATTATCAGTCTGAAAAGTATATTATCTGTGCATTTTCTTTGCTGCTGAGATAAACTTCCAAGTTTCAGGCACTTATGTTCACTGCGCGCTATTTAGTACTAATTAAACTGCAATTGATAGGAAGGTGAAGTCCTTGTAAAACTACAAGCTTTGGGGCACAGTCACTCTTACCTTTTTCTGTCATGGCCTTTTTTTGAAGAGTCATTAAATTCACGAGTGAGAGGTCAGTTGAATATCAAATCTCATCTATATGACAGCCAAACCATAGCTAGTGTAATCATGGAACCTGCAAATGAAGTTAAGTGGCTTGACTTTGCTCGAATGGTGAAATTTATTACCTAAAGTCTCACAACCTATTCACTTTATTGTAGGAAAATAAACCTAGTTTAGCATATGCAGAACTCTGTATGAGCTTTTTTGGCACAATTTGTTCATCAAAACAATCAAAACCAGATAACTTCCAATATTCTTTAACATTGCAAGAGGAGGCAAACTTATCATATCAATGCCATGGATCTATTATGCTAGTTTTTCTGGTAAAATTTCCATTTGCTCTGTTAAACCCACTCACTGCATTTTTTGCATAGTTGCTCGTAGAAATCAGTTATATAGGCAGCATGATGAAATCTTTTTTCTGTCATTAGAAATCACTACGAAATCTCCGTGGAACCATATTATGATGAATGTTATCTGCATATGTCTATTGCGATAACTTTAACTACCTTAGAACCTGTCGCATCAAGGTTTTTTCTTGCAGCTTGCACATCATGTGATACGTATAGATTATGCCATCTATGCGCCCAACTTTCTTGTCTAGGGATTCCTTCATCACAGGGGGATTATAGCCGTTACAAAATAGTTCACGCGCCTTGTCTCTGCTTCGACCTTTAGACTGTCAAATAGTTCAAGTGCCTTGTCTATGCTTCACATCTCCTTTAGGGATTCTGTCAAACACAATTCATGTGCCTTTTCCACGTTTCACTCTTTTTTAGCATTATGTCACATTGCGCACGCCATACCAAGGTCGAAGATATCAGCAAATGATAAACTGGAAACATAAAAAGGACGCACAAACACGCTGCTCGAGGAACTCAACTTGTTTGACTAAGGTTTCATTCATTTCTCATCAGTAATGATCATTTAAAGATTGTTGTATCTGTCCCATTAATGTTGCTATTCGACATGGTGGTTATTGCTTTATCGTACAACTATGATTATTGTTTTTTTTCTAATTTGTTTGAAATCGAGTTTCTATGATTACTATTTTTCTGATTTCTCATTTGTTTGAAATCAATTTTTTATTTAATAGCTAGCATCAGCCATACCATATACCTAGGGTGACATAACAGGCTGAGTATTTAATGTTGAATCTCTTTTATACAGCAACATTAAAGGAGTAGTGCGATTTGACAGTAGTCTGGAGAATAAGATCTATGTACCTAAATACACATTTGATCATTACAATGAGGTGATACACATTTATAGCGCAGTCATAGACAAATTTGAGAAGAGTGGATAGCTGCCAGATTTCGTATGATTTCAAGTGTTTAAATTTGAATTTGGTAATAAGTTTTTGCAGGGTTAAAATCTTGATTGATGTACATCAAAACAAAGGTTGCAATGTTTTAATGGTTTAGTAAATTTTCTTTTAAAAAGTAATAAAGGCATTGAACACATGTATGGTTGGGGAACTCAAAGATCTAAAGCCCATGGCCTAATTTGCTCAGTCCACCTGAATTTTATGTCATACTTGGTTATGGTACTGATGGTTTTTGATTGCAGCTATTTCTTGGTTTAAATTTTAATGATACAATGGCGTACAATAGAGAAAGAGCTACTTCATACAAACACTTATGGTCTTTGATTAGGGTGCATTAATATTGAGATCTTGTGGTCTTCAAGAGATTAATTCTTTATTCCTAATGTGTCATTATCTAGGAATATTACACATTCTTCTCTTTTGTTTATTATGTTTAAAAAGAAAGGGGGAAGGGGACTTTCATTTTTCTTTTTTTGGCAAAGAAGGGTCTTTTGCAAAATATTTTGTTTTACTAATACTCACTTTAAGCATCTTCGGAAATCAAGATCTTCATTAATGCTTTATCATTTGAAATCGTTTATACTTAATATTTGAGACAAAAATTTAGTTAACTTAATTGTCTTTTGTGAAATAGGTACAAAGGTGAAAGTCAACAAGGTACAAAAAAACAACGAAGGCACAAGGCACAAGGAAAACGAAAGGAGGAGGATTTTTTTTTTTTGAAAACTCAAAGTGTTTTTAAACACTTTAAGTGTTTGTTCAACACTTCTTTATGAAATTGTTACCTTTTCGCTCCGAGGACACTAATTTTCATTTGGGTCTAAAAAGAACAATTTGATTTTTTCCATTCATAAAAGGTTAAAATTCAAGCTTAGACACTTACTAGATTTTGTTTTGGGCTAAAAATTGGACAAGCAATCTTCATATTTCATTTGGTGCTTAAAACGAATCAAACAATTGCTTTGGAAGGATAAAATGAATGTGTGTTTGCCTTGTTTTGTGGTTACTTACTTAAACTAAAGTCATTGAAAAGGACGTATGCGCTTCTCTCGCGCTTCCAAGCGATCTTGAGAATCAAAAGGCCTTTTTGGTGATTTTGGCGTAAGATAAAGTGATCACCTCCACACTTCGATTTGGGCTTAAAATTGAACAAACTATTGTGCGAGTGTGAGTGGGGGGAATTTTCACGTATATTCTCTCTCTTTGTTGCTATCAAAGATTGATCGAGTTACAGATTTTGTTCTTCATTTGCTTTTATTTATCTTAGAGGGCCCGCCTTGTGGGAAAAAGTAATCACCCAAGGGAATGGCTCAACCGGTAACACTCTGAACCTGAGAGTATTTCCAGCTGGGATATAAATGTGGATATTGGAAGAAACACCAATATCACGTGGTTGACTCCGACAAGATGGATCTGAAAGGGGACTCTTGCCACGTTAGGTCAACTCCTACGAACGAAAAGTCTGAACTAGAGCCCTTGTTTTGTAGTGGCCTATTTATCCATTGAGCGAGTTTATCAAAGTGGTGCATTGGAACTTAGATTCCAAGAAGTTACTTGCCATGTTCGATCTTGGTTGAAATATAGAGGTTAGGATTTCATCATACCTCTATATTTTTCCTTGGTTGCATGTAAAATCATCTCTCCTATGAAGGGCATGAGGCAAGCCCACTAAGAAAAACG